>CAJQUW010015261.1:0-186241 GCA_907163375.1 Prostheceraeus crozeri
GTTAAAAGACAATTAGATGTTCTTAAAATTAAGTTAAATGCACTTAAAACGGCGTTGAAGATGAATCAGGAGAAAATGCAAGTTAATAGAAAAGAAATTAAAGTACATCACACGCTGCTTGACGCAATAGATAAAGTGCAACAGTCAATTAATAAAGTTATCTCGAAGTTGTTGTCCATTCACAAACGTAAATCTTAAACGAGTATTGTAAATATTAACTTAAATATTTTTACCTACAAAAAATAAAAATCATAAAAAATATAAATATAATTTTAAAAATATAAAAATATAAATATAATTTTAAAAATATAAAAGTATAAATATAATTTTTAAAAATGGATAAAATTAGAGCTAATAATTTTAAAAGAATTAAACAATTAGAAGAGTTAATAAAAGAAAGAAATATTATGAAAGAAAATCATAGAATAAAAAGAATGATTGATGCAGGTTTGGTTCCTGTTCAAGTTAAACCAAAAACGCAATCTGTAAAAGTTAAGAACAAAAAATAAACATTTTTTATAATTTATTTTTTTCCCAAAAGTCAAATTTATTACTAAAAAATGCCTATAATTTATAAACACAATCTTAAACAATTTGCTTCAAATCAAAAAATTGCTCATGAACCACGTATGAATCCGGTTTACCATTATGATAATAGAGAAACAGTCGGAACAGAAAAGTTCCTAGGCACCGCAGGTGCCGTCCAAAAAGAATGGGATGGCATCTTTTCTGGTATTGGTAGTATCGTTAACTTAATTAAAAATAATAAAGATTTGATTACATCTGCTGCAAAAGGAGCAGCTGCTATAGGTAGTACAGCTAGTGCAATATCAAATGCTGTTAAATCACAAAACGAATTAAAACAACTAGAAGCTATTCGTAAACTCAAGAATGATTCTGAAGAACTAAAAAAATTAAAAAAACTTTCAGATGAAACAAAAAACAAAATTGCTAACATAGCTGTAGAGGGTGATAGTAAACATAATGAAAAAACAATTGAAGAAATAAGAGGTAATGGCGTGAGCAGCGGAGCTGGTCTAGCAAAATTCTAAAATTATATTTTAGTAAAATTTTTTTCTATCTGTGAGAAAAACAAAAAGTCAAATTATTTTTTATAAAAATGTCTTCGCTTATCGAAAATAAATTTAGATTAGACGATCCTCCGTTCGTCAGTTACAATCAAAAAAAGAATGACTATATAAGAATTGCTATGAATCCCGGATCTTCCAGTAGAGTAAATACTGGAGGAGATTTAATCTTTGAAGTTGATAATCAGCAGAGCTATTTATATTTACCTGATTCATTTTTACACTGTGAATATTCTTTATATAGTGATGCTAATTTTACAACACCATTACCAGATACCGATAATATTACACTAGAAAATAATTTTTTTCCAAGATTATTTACACAAATGCATTTAGATGTTGCAACTCAAAATATAGAAACAATAAGTGATTCCCCAGGTGTAATTGATACAATGCTTAGATTTGTAATAATTGGTGAAAATAATAAAAAGTATAAAGTCGAAGGTTGGTTTCCTGATACTAATGATGGTATAATTATTGATGATTTAACTCACGCCGGAACAGATGCCGCAGGAATTGCGAAAGATGTAGAAAATATTTCAAAACATTTAAATAAAACAAACAATACTGCATATAAAGAAAGACGTGAATTTAACAAGAAAAGTAAACAGACAGTTAATTGGTCATTGTCTCCATTATTCGGATATTTAGATTATGACAAAATATCATGTCAATTAAAATTTAAATTAATAATTCATCGGACATCAAATAATGAATTAATCTTTTTTGGTAAGACTGGAAAAAAAGCATATTTAAAAATTGATAGACTTGAATGGTGGATTAAGCATATTACTCCTAGTTTAGAGGTTGAAACAGCTATTGCAAAAAGATTAAATACTAACAAACCAATTCCAGTAAGTTTTATGAAGCGTACTGCGAGTTCAGTCACATTTACTGAACAAAGACTTAACTGGCATTTTACTAGAACTGCGAATACTCCAAGATATTTATTACTAACATTTCAAAGAAATAATTCTCCAAGTTTTGATAAGAACAATAATATTTTTCATATTAATACAATTCGAAGTTTACAAGTTTCATTAAATCAAACTCGATATCCAATTGATCCATTAAGATTCGATGATACCAATAATCAATTTATGGAAGGATATGATTCTTATCGAAATCTTTGTATAGAATTTGGAGTTGAACCACAATTATCTCCTGGAGATTGGAGACATTTATATCCAATTTTCTGTTTCGATTTAAGTGCACAATCTGAAGATATTATTAAAAATGGTTGTGATGTAACAATTAATATTGAAAAAAAAGATTCCACAACTTCATTGATGGCTTATGGTTTATTGCTAGAAGATGTAAAATATTCTATTGAAGTTCTTAATGGAAAGATGACTAGGATAGGCTAAAGCCAGAGGAGCTTCGCTCCGATCGGTTAGTAACCTTAGGACCTTTGACCCGATAGGCTAAAGCCAGAGGCGCTTCGCTCCGATAAATTAATTAAAATTTTTTCATAACTAGAATAGATTAAAAATTCTTAACTTAAAATTTTTCATAACTAGAATAGATTAAAATTTTTGTTAACTTAAAAATTCTTAACTTAAAAATCTTTTCATAACTAGAATACATTAAAAATTCTTAACTTAAAATTCTTAACTTAAAATTTTCGTAACTTAAAATTTTTTTATTAAAAATGTCGCAAGCGAAAAGTAATATTAATAATGAAACTGTTGAATTAAAATTACGTAATATTGTTGACAAAAATACCCCTAAAACTATTACGATTAATAAAAAAAAGTATTACACAAGTAAACCAATGATAGAGAATATTCAATTACAAGAAGAAAAGAATGGCGGGATTCTCCCATTAATTCCACTAATAATAGGAGGCATAGCAGCTGGGGGAAGTGTTGCAGGTGGGACAGCTGGTATTGTCCAAGCAGTAAATAAAAATAAATCAGAGAAGGCAGCATTAGAAGAACAAAAACGTCATAACAGAGAGTTAGAGAAAGTTGCTAGGGGAGAAGGAATAGTAGATAATTTTATTAGTAAATTAAAATTAGTTGATGAAGGAAAACGAGTTCTTAAAAATATTCTCCACAATGTTGATGATTTAATTGAAATTAAAGAAACTAAAGATGGTTCTGGAATATATCTAAGTCCTAGTATGATTCGGTAATAACCTCAGGACCTTTGGTCCGATTAGGTAAAAATCTTTTAAAATTTTTATCTTTTAAAATGAATTCTACAAATTCCGAAAATTTAACTAAATTAAAAATTTCTAATTTAGATTTATTGAATTATCTATTAAACAAAAATAAAAAATCAAATTGTAAAATTTATGAAGGTAACGACGACAAACAAAGTTTGGCTACTACCTACGGTGGTGACATACAAAAAACATTAGAAAACTTTCCTGGATTTATTTGGAGTAAATATTCGAAAGAAAAACATCTTCCTGGTCATTCATATACCGGTCCAGGAACTCGATTAGATATAAGACTAGATGAGAATAATAATCCGAAAAAAGGTGAAGAACCGATAAATAGAGTAGATGCCGCAGCTTACAGGCATGATTTAGCTTATCGAAATCATGATCTAAGTTCTCGACATGCAGCTGATAAGAAGATGATTCAAGAATTAGATAGTATTCAAAATCCTACATTTAGAGAAAAAATTGAAAGAATGTTTGTTAAGAAAGCTTTACAAGCTAAAATATTATTCGGTCAGGGTATTGATCCGTCAGCAAATGAAACGACAGCTAAGCTGTCTGAGAGCAACGCTCGAACCTACGCGTCTGAAATCCACAAGGAATATAGAAGACCTAAATATTTATTGAAAGTAAAAGTATTTAATAAAGATGATATTTGGAGTGCTGATCTTATTCATATGCCGAATGATTCTGATTATAAATACGCATTGACCGTTATAGATTTATATACACGATACGCTTGGGTAAAGCCTTTAAAAAATAAAAGTGGTCTATCAGTTAAATAGGCGTTTGAAGAAATCTTTAAAGAAAGTAATAGAAAGCCAAAAAAATTGTTTGTTGATAAAGGGTCGGAATTTTATAACAGAAACGTTCAGCCACTATTTGAAACTGTTTATTCAACTGAAAACGCTGGAAAAGCTGTAGTGATAGAAAGATTCAATCGGTCGTTAAAAAAATAAATTATTCAAGAAATTTACTGAGCAAAGAAATCAGAAATGGTTGAAGATATTACCAGGAGTTGTAGAAGAGTACAATAATAAAGTTCATTCTGGTATTGAAGAAACTCCAAAGAATGCTTCTGACGACCCTGATTTAATCCGAAAGAAAATATTCGAGAATAATTATTCGAACGAAAATAATAATTTGAATGAGAGTAATCCGAATTTTCAGAAACTTAAGCCGAAATTTAAAATTGGAGATAGAGTTAGAATATTTAAATATAAGAATAAATTTGAAAAAGGCTTCGTCGGATACTGGACGAAAGAGATATTTGAAGTTTGTAAAATAAACCAAACTTATCCGATTACTTACGAAATCAAAGATTTAGATGATGAAAATATCAGAGGCCGTTTTAATCAAAATGAATTACAACGAACTGATTTTTAATTATCATTATTATTATTATTGGAACTAACGTTTCGGGAATGAAATTCCCTTATTCAATTCCCTTATTCAATTCTAACATAATATCTAGA
The DNA here is from genome assembly GCA_907163375.1 of Prostheceraeus crozeri. Lineage (NCBI taxonomy): Eukaryota > Metazoa > Platyhelminthes > Polycladida > Euryleptidae > Prostheceraeus > Prostheceraeus crozeri. The sequence continues at coordinate 4,734 of CAJQUW010015261.1, forward strand.
AATGGCACCCCTTTTTGTAATTTAAATAAAACATAAAGACATGATTGCCCACAGTAAGTAGTTCCTGGTTTTTGAATTTGAAATGTATTATAAATTCCATTTGCAAGTATTTCTCTTACTTCATTCGTAGGTGGAAGTCCGTATGAGTCAAAATAATAATTATCTCCGTTTTTATTAAAGATACCAGCAGACCAATGTACTCCTTTTTCATCTGTTGTGTGAAGATTTGTTATGAAATTTACAGTTGGCTTATTTTTTAGGAATTGTAATTCGACTCTCATTAGAACATGAAAATTCTTTATTCCTAATTGATTTGCAATTTTCTTTAAATCAAAATTTGTAGTTGTTTGCGTTCCATATAATTTTAAAAACTCATTTATGTTGTTCATTTTATAATAAAAAATTTCTTAAGGGACCCCTAGAAGTCAGAAGGGACCCCTAGAAATTAGAAGGGAGGGGGTAGTAGAACTACGTTCATATGATATTGAAGGATACATCCCCGCGGTTTCTTCCACTTTTGTTTCTTTCACTTTTAAAGAAATATTATTAGACACATGATATATTTTAAAAACCTGAAAGATGGATAAAATTCATGAATTTGAAATTCTCAACTTTTATGATTTTCGGTGTCCTGGAACGGTCATGATTTAAGCAATGAAAAATGTCATAATCACAAATTTGAGATTCTCAACTTTTATGATTTTCGTTGTCCTGGAACGGTCATGATTTTAAGGGCGGGTGTAAAATTGTAATTCTCAAATTTTGAGATTACGTGATATTTTGAGACCGGCTAAATTTTTGAAATTTTTTTTTTTTGAAAATTGTCACTACCTAAATTTTCCCCCCTTCGGCCTTCGGCCACGTGAAATTTGAAGTCTACCTAAATTTTTGAAATTTTGATTTTTTGAAAAAACCCGCAAAAGTGTGACATCCGGAGCAAGCGAAGCGAAGCAAAGCGAAGCGAAGCGTCGCGCCGGATGTCGCACTATATACTACTTAGCAATGCAGCGTTCATACAAATAGAAACTAACGAGAAGAGGTTATGCAAAAGCAATTGAGGCCATTTCTGTCCAGGCGGAGGCATCCGATCTGCATCCTCAAAACTCAAAATACTTGAAATGCGATGAAACCGCACCTAATCCGCAATAGAAAAGTTCTTCGAAATTATCCTGCACATCGTTCAGATTAACTTATTGGAAGAGTATATCTTTGTATAAATTACCTTACCGCAAATTATCTCTCTCCGTCACTCTCTCTCCCTCTCTCTCTCTCTCTCTCTCTCTCTCTCTCTCTCTCTCTCTCTCTCTCTCTCTCTCTCTCTCTCTCTCTCTCTCTCTCTCTCTCTGCATCTCTCTCTCTCTCTTGCGTGCTTCCTCTGTACTGCATATTGTTACACACGCTGATGGTAATTGTGCTCTTTAAGTCTTCGGGCATAAATGTCACATTAATCTTTTCGTTCAAAGATATATATGTATAATGCCTTGAAAATATGCATAATTATCCGACTCCTAAATAATCGAATCATCAATTTTGAACAAAATCCGGATGGGTGTGTCATCATGAGATCGCTTTCAAAACGCAAGACATTGTCTAGTCTTCATGGTTGATGATGTCCAGACCCCGTTGTCAACCAAAACAAGGCAACGGTATACAAAACTGAACAGCAAAGAAAGGCCCTGTTCATGCGTGAATCTGATGATTGTCTGGCAATATATAAGAAAAGAAATTGTTTCTTTCAAGTCCATCTTGGAGCTGATCTTCAATATTCTCAAGTAAGCCTCAGTTTCGGTACAGAGTGTTAGAAAGCAGTCCTACAGTTCATTTGCACAGTAAAATGCTTATTAAGCAGATATTTCCAAACAGTGATCGAGTCATTATAAATTTTACTGAAATGTTGAAGAATTAAAAATCACTTCCTTTTGTAAGATTATCTTTGAGTCCAAGAAGAGATAATCCAAATGTATTTGAGTGAAAATGATTTCGAGTCTTCGGATAACAGAAGTGTGTGCGAATCCGCTGGTATTTCTGCTACTGCACGATAGTGACTGAAAAATAGTTTCGTGGAATTGTAGCGGCTAGAGGAAAGTCACTGCCGTATAATGTGATGCTATAAAGTTGATTGGAAATTTAGAAGATAATAATATAAACCCTCGCCCCGTTGGTGGGAGGTGGTTCGCCCGCAAGGCGAATTTTTTGAACAAATGAAACCAGGCAAGCTATGGCCACCGGATTTCTAACAGTTTACATTCTACGTATTATGCATTGTTTGGCCGATGGAAAATAAATTTGGCTAAATACTTTCGGCGGGAGATCTATTTTAAATGTTGAATGGTTGGAATATTTCGGCTGTTTTCGATACAAATCACTTCTAATGTACTGTTTATTGCGGAATCAATTCTTGATGAAATAAGTTGGTATTATATGTACATAAAGGATTCTTCCTATTAATATAAAGATATTCACAAATGCAACCGTTTTGTATTTGAATTTATCAGTTTGTTATGAATGCATGTTTGAAATATAAAATTCAGAGTTCAAATATGATTCATTATTATTTCTCTACCATTTAGTTCTAATCAGCAATTATTGAAAGTTTTAGCCTCAGTGTCTCGATAAAGTCATTGAATTGGGTTATTTCTTCACCTGACAGTGCGATTTTAGTGCTATTTGAGTTGAAGTAAAGTTTGGGTTTATTTGACCTTTGACATCATCTAATACAATGAGGCAATCTCATATCGGTAAATAATCACCATTTTATTAACTACCTTAACAAAGTCTTCCGATTAGTGTATGGTTAATCAGTTTATGTTGTCATTTTCTATTTCAAATATTGATATGCCGGTAATGGAAATTTGTCAAAAATCGGCGTTTTTTGACCTTTGACTTTCACCTCAGCCAGGGATGACCTTAAAAACAAAAGTAATGCTGTTTTTATGAATCCCTTTTCAATGACCATTCGATTGATGTGTGTTTTGACAAAATTTTGTCATCTTTCATTTCTTGTGACCTGAGGAAGGGAGCAGGTGACTCCCGAAACGTTGTCCAGCAAACAGAGATTTTCTCACATAGTGGCTATTTTATTATTACAATTATCCGACGTATATTTTCGGTTACCTGGATTATGCTCTACGAGATTGTCGTCGTCGCTACTTGTCTAGCAACATTAACAGGACGTTTGGTTAGCTCTACTTTATGAACCAAGACATCAGTTCATTCAAAAGATATCTTTCTTGCAATCATGTTGACCTAATGTATATATCACTAGCATAACTATTTTTGCGTTCATGAATTATAATGTGTTTTTATTTCGGATTGATAATATGCTTAATTTCAAAATTACATAATGCATAATTGTTGATGGTTGAATACTTATTGATTATTCATGAAATGCCTTAGACCTACGTGTATAAAAATCGAATTCAGTATTGAAAGTATGACTCTTGCATGTCATTATCTCACTCCTTACAAAACAGTAGTAACATTAGTGTGATCTTTATTGACAAAAGGCCTTAAACCAACATACATTAGACATGATTGATGCTTTCTTTGAACATTGTACTGGTATGGCTTTAGTATGTAAAGCATCCCACATTTGAAATAACATGCGAAAAGCATGCAAATATATACCAAGAGAATACAGAAATATGGTATGCATCCTTCGTGTGTGATTGGTATTGAGCGATTAAATTGTAGACGAGATCTATTATTCAAAAGACTGGTGCAACTTTCATGTACTGTGAAAAATCCAACGCATGCTAATCGCCAAAAGTCAGAATACTTTAGTGACTCGTGATATTCATTTTGTGAATGACAAAAAGATAATTGTAGTCATTTATTATTCAAATCTATCTTGGAATACTTTTGTAAACAATTTATGCAAGCGTTTCAATCACCGTCTTTATGTCACAAAGCGATTAAAACAATACCTGTCTGTGTCTCAGATCATTCATATTTACAATGCCACCGTCCTTTCAACAATGCAGTACAATGCTGCCCTCCTCTTTGGACTGAACCAGCTTAATGCAGAGAAATTTGAAAGGGTTCGGAGACGTTCTCATAAAATCAATTGCAGATCAAGTTGCAGTTTTGATAGCGCTACATTTGACATTCACATCTCGTCAGCTCAACATGATTGGGCAATTCATCTAATCAAGTGACGTCATTCCGAGTTACCTCTGTTCTCTATCTTCGGTATAAAGATATCTTATCACGTGATATCCCGGTTAATACTCTGCTAAGCAACAAACCATTCATTATCAATGTTAGATGAAGTTGTGTTTAGTTAGGACAAACGAGTTCCACTCATGACAACGGCGATGGCCAACATGGACCCAGATAAGCTGTCATCAGAAATGATGACGTCAATGCTTAAGAAAAAGGAACTGATTCTCAAGAAACACAGCAGCACACATGAAGTCTGGAGGAGTATGTATGTCACTGATATGCACAACTACTTCTACAGATGAATCAGAACATATTTTGGGATGGTGCGCGTGTAACCACTGTTATCGTGGCTTCAGAACTCATAGCAAGGCTGACTGTGAAGGTCGTCGAAAGAACTTTGGTCTGAGCACACTTACAAGACACGTATCGAACTGCCCAAAGAAGTCATCAACTCTAAATTCTACGTCATCATCCAGTGGATTGACTAATAAAGTGCCTCCAACTCAAAGTAGCATGATGCTGTATATTTTCAATAAGCGTGGAATAACATCAGATGTTCAAGAGCGTCTTAAGAGAGCTGAAGCTATGTTTGTTGTCAGTTCCTCTAGCAGTTATCGATCAGTAGAAAACCCAGGTCTCAAACAGCTGGCCACCGAATGCATCGCAATCGGTGCAGAATTCGGAAAGATACCTATCGAAAACATATGGTATGGAAGAAATACAATCAAGAAGGTGTGCACCGACTAATTTCAGTCTTTCATATCAAATATAAAAGCTGTATTACATGAACCAATCGCACGCGGTGAAATAGCATATACTACTGATCTGTGGACAGACGATGTTAACCGACAACACTATCTCGATCTAACTGCCTTCTGGATAAGTGATAGCCTGAAACATACTATGTTGAGATGCAAAGTTTTTCCGGATGAACGAAAGACCGGGGAAAATATCGCCAAAGAGTTACATGATATTTTTGATGAATTTGGATTACTAAAAGGAAAAACTTTCATTACTACAGATTGTTGTGCGAACATTGTAGCAGCGTTGCACGATGAGCCGAGACTTGCATGTTTTGCTCATCGATTGAATACTGTGTTTCATGATGAATTTTCTTCGACAGAAGCAGAGTGCGAATCTTTCCGCTGTTTTGACTCAGCTGTTCGCGACCTTATTTCATACATACAGCGTTCAGGAATTTCTCAAGAGTCATTCCCAATCAAAATCAAGCGTTACAGTGGTACGAGGCCATGGCGATCATACTACTCAGTTCATATTGCACTTACGCGCTCATATGCCTGTCTTCAGGAATCTTTATCTTCTGTTGGCCAAATTCATCGACTGAGCAATATTTCATGTGATTTGTGTACAGCTATCGCTGATCATTTCTCTCAATATAATTCTGTGTTTGATTTTCTAGAATCCAGTAATACGCCGACTTTGCAGAATGTACTACCTTCATACTATCTAGTTAGAGATAAAATTTGTTCAGCTGTTATCACCGATTCAATTGTTATATCGACTCTGAAGAAGAACATTAAGAAATCTCTTGATTCCAAATACTGGACGAATATTAAGGCAACACATGTTCTTGTAACTATTTTTGACCCAGACTTCAGGCAGTTGACTTTTATTCCTGAACTCAAAGATCGCGATACCTTGTTGAAGGACTCAATGGCAAATCTTCAAGTGCTAGCAGCAGACGTTTTCACAATCAATGATTCACAAAATCAAAGACAAGAGGAAGAAATAGTAGAGAAACGGCCAAGGATTACCGTTGAAAATAGCACTACCGAAATTGACCCCTTCGCCTCGATGAGAAATAGTAGGCCTACATCAGATAATGAGTCTATTCACAGGAATACATGTATATCGGACAAAGTGAAGTATGAGCTTCAGCGCTATACTAAAAGTGAGCGAATAACTTCGGATTCAAGGAATCCATTGATTTTTTGGCAGCGAGAGCGGGATGCATTTCCACTGTTATCACAGATAAGCCGTCGGATTTTCGTGGCCGAAGCATCAAGCGGAGAAAGTGAGCAACATTTTTCTATCGCCGGAAAGATAGCCTCCTCCGATCGATCTTTACTATCGGCAAGCAGTGTCGAAACTTTAGTTGTGCTTAAAGAAGCTCATATTAATGGTCTTTGGTAGTTGACGTGAATGTTACTTGCATATCCAATCAGTTTTCATATTGATTCATAGAATTCTTATGAATTAATTTTGTAATTATAACTCAGTCTGACATGAACGTACGTTTTTGCAATACTAAATCTCACATGATAAAGATTAAACAATCATTGGTAACGTATCTGTAAATGCCAGATCCACTTTCTAAATTATTTCATTTTAACATTTAATTCATGAATTGAAATGATGATTGTTATAATAATATGATCGTAATATATTACCAATACATAACTATATACATGTATAACAAAAATAGTACCGTAAATAAAAATGTATTGTATTTATATATATATTTATATATAAATATATATATATTTTATGCAGTCCGCCCTCCATGTGCCTGCGTTAAAGCAGTGCCTTCCTGGCTAATTCACGCTCTCAACAGATGGTCCGGTGGCCTTGTGGTTAGAGGGTATGCTTGCACGGCCTCTAGCTCCAACGTCGCTGGTTCAAACCTACCCACGACTGATGAGGCCCAACAGGCCGAAACATGTCTCGTGGTGGCTACATCTGTTGAGATTTGATAAATTTATCAATTGCCAGGTTACTTGTCTAAATATATATATATATATATATATATATATATATATATATATATATATATATATATATATATATATATACTGTATGAGCAAAAAATATGTCATTAGAAAATTGCCGGTCGACCGGTCGACCGGCCGGTTGGGTTGAGATTTTCCACATCGGTTACCGGTTGGGTTTGGTCGAGTAAAACCTGACCGGTTACAACCCTGGGTCAGACACACTACATGTTCCTACATGTTTTGGCCACTGTAGGAAATGTCAATGTCATTCTATCACTTCTTTTAATTGGTTTTGAATGCGCAGATGTTCGATAAGTCGTAAGCAAGATGTCACTGTCACTACTCTCATTACCTTCTGCGAGTTCATCGTCGTCGAAGTCAAGACAATTTGGTGAAACAATTGCAGAAACAGTCTTCTTTTCTTTGACGTTTTGCATTTTCCGTTTCGCAGATCTCAAAAGTTTCTCGGTAACTTTCTTGTCGACTCCTCCAATCATCATTCGGCGTCAGGCCGCTGATCAATTAAAAAGTCTTTTCTTCTTTCGGAACTTTCTCAGATGAATCACATTTGCATTCACTGATTGGCACACATTTGGAGGATGCGATATCGAAACGAATATTTTTTCGTTCAGCAAACTGTTGAAAAGTCAAGTCAAAGTTTGGTTTCTTACTGGATTTCGTCAAGTTTCGGTATTCATCATGTAGTTTCCACCCCTTCCTTCATTTTCGTTTCAGTGATTACAGGGATAGATGCTTTATTACAGAGTTAAGATATTTGGCAATAAAAGATCAATCACTTCACCAGTGCTTGGCTCTTTATCTGTTAAAGTTTTCAATTCGTTGCGATGGTGTTGGTGGAATTTAAGTACATGGTTCTGCGTCAGCAGAACACTGGTTAGTAATTCCTCAGCTTCAATACAAAGTTCATTACGTGTATTTAGCTTTCTAGCCATGTCGCCAGCAACTTTCGAAGATACAAGTGCTGTAGTAAAAGCCACTTTTCTTATTGGGTGGCGCTTATCATTCACAAACGCCAATGAATTTGACAAACGCATGATTGTACTGATGTTTTTCATGAGTCACCGTATCGTTCACAGATAGTTCATTGTCAGCGAACGATTTCTATGGTATAAACCGCTGATGATCTGGATCACGTGATATGGAGACGTTATTCTTCTGTAAACTTGTAGATATCTATACAATTTCACCATCGTAAATATTAATTTGAACAGAGCATCGTGTGTTAGGCTAACACGGATTGTTATTATTTTGTTTTCATCATAAAACCATTGAACTGCACAATTGAAAATTGAATTGATTGATGAATCTCAAAATGAACTGCACAATTGAAACAGGCGTATTGAAAAATACGTAAATATTACAAAACTACTCTTTGATTAAAGCACATGGCGGCACCTCTTAATCATAAATAAAAGTCTCGAAATTTTTACTGGACCTTATGAATAAACTATAGACAACTTTTATACTAGGACCGAGGATTAATTCAAACTTTCATATTTTCTCTCCACTCTACTGTTTATTTAGGCTCTGTATATTTCATCTGTGCATTCTGCAATGCATGATTTCCATTTCACATGAATAAAACGCATATTGCTACTTTCTAAAGCGAGCTGAATCTCCTCCTAAAGCAAGACACTAATGGTAACTAGCAAAGAATCCTAAAGCAAAGTTTTTTTAGGGGACTACCGCACTATTGCGTCTATTGGTCTTCTACAGTGGGTCAACTTTATGTCGACAGTCAACAGTGAGGCGCTTCTGGATACAGGTTTCTTCGATTTTAGGAGGTTACAGATTACAGTGTACCCCAAAAAAATTGGCAATAGATCATGAATTGCATTTGGCCAAATCAAGCTTATTTGAGAATTATGCTGAATAAAATATCAACTACAGTAGTCCCTCTCTATCACGACAAGCTCTCTGCCAAGCGAATAAAGTCGTTATAGACAGGTGGTCGTTCATAACAATCACTACTCTTGAATGAATATTCCACGAATCCTGATTTGGCATTTGATTTGTCTGAAATTCCTGAATGAATGTTGAAATTGGTTTAATTCCTTTTTAGAGAAATCCTTGTGATGCGGCTATTTTTTTCATTCAGAATGTTACAGAATTCTCACAGGAAGCGTCGGTCAGATGACATGTCCTTTACAACACGTGTCTTAAATGTAGGCTATTATCTATTTGCTCAGGACAGCCATGAGTTCAATAAAGAGATACTTATGGCGACTTCCATGTACCATTCAAAACAGATTGATCAGAACACTCCATTGATTCACTAGAATTGAAAGATCACGTAGTGCTTTCTTGCATCTAAAGAAGAATCAGATGGTGCCTCTGACTCCTGTTCTCCTTCGAAAACCTGAATTTCTAGTCGATGATGATATCTACACCACTAGTCCGGCAGCCAGAACAAGTTTCTCCAAGGAACGAGGTCAACAATGAGACTTTCACAGAATAATGTACACCTCATAGTCCGGCAGCCAGCACGAGTTTGTGCAGGGAACGAGGCCGACAATGAGACTTTCACAGAATGATGTACACCTCATAGTCCGGCAGCCAGAGCGAGTTTCTGCAGGGAACGAGGCCGACAATGAGACTTTCACAGAATGATGTACACCTCATAGTCCGGCAGCCAGCACGAGTTTCTGCAGGGAACGAGGCCGACAATGAGACTTTCACAGAATGATGTACACTCTATCCCTACCACGAATCGGCACGTCTGCCCAGTTCTGGTAAGTTCCTCTTCTTTTCAGACAGGATCAAAGAAAAACACATGGAAACACATTATTGGTGTTTTTTGTTTAAATGAAATTTTCTATAATGGAATACAACTGGAAAGTATTAAGTCTACACTGTAAATCGCTCAATACCAATCACATACGAAGGATGCATGCCAAAATATTTTTTCGTTATATTTCTGTATTCTCTTGGTATATATTTGCATGCTTTTCGTATGTTATTTCAAATATAGTATGCTTTACGTACTTAAACCATACCAGCACAATGTTAAAAGAAAACAAAAATCATGTCCAAAGTATGTTGATTTAAGGCCTTCTGTCAATAAAAATCACATTAATGTTACTACTGTTATTACTGCATGCATATAAAAGAAAAGGATTTGAAGACATTACATGCCAAAAATTATGAATCTGGGCTTAGTAGTTTTCGTTTAATCAGAGAAAATATACAAAATTTCATTTTAGCCAAAGCTTGCAATCTGCGTCCCTGTATTTACATGTGTTTTTCTTTGAGCTGGTCTCACAAGAAGAGGAACTCACTAGAACTCGGAAGACTTGCCGATTCGTAGTAGGCATAGTCTCATTTTCGGCCTCGTTTCCTGCAGAAGCTCGTTCTGGCTGCCAGACTATACATAATTTCAGCATGAACTTGTGTGAGAATATTTAGCAAAAATGTGCAATTTCTTTTCAAACTTCAATTACTTCATATTCTTCAGTACAGACATGAATATATTTTATTTGTAAACATTGAATTTTCCAGTCGAATAAAAACTAAAAAACAGTTGAGCGCTTTTCTTTTCTTTTATTTGTTTTTCAGAACAGATTCCACAATTCTTCGTTTTCACTTTAATTTAAGGAAGCTAAAACTGAAATGGCTGCAATTCCTGAGCAAAGTGAGTTGGTGATACATCGTCTCTACTTCATTCAGTTATCAAACCATGTTTATCTCCAGATGAAGTTGATGTCGTCATTGCTGGAACAGATGCAGCGAAGCGGAAGATATACGCATTCCCGGCGACTGCTACAGTTAAAGAGGTAACAGCAAAATGGAAACAGGAGTTACAGATAACGGAGTCCGTCCGGTTATTGAATAATGATGGAACACCGGCTGTGGAAGAGCAACAACTTCAAGATATTCAGCAAGATTACCCGGGTCTTCTGAGATTCTTCTATGAGGAGGAATTGTCGATAGAGATTGAGGTGTCGGGAGCCATTGATACGATATGGAAGGTAAAAGTTTGGCCTAGTCAGACGTTAGACGAAGTCATTCCCGAAATAAGTCAGTATATGAAACCAGAGCTGGATCTCAATGCAGCAGTATTCTCTCATGGTGGTCAGGTGTTGACGATGGACTCGAGCATGTCTTCGTTGAAGGGGGAACATAAAACAATTCTCCTGGATTTGGATGCCGAAATAACATTCTTGAATATGTGGGAGAACCTGCGAATAACATTTCAGAATGTGCATTACACCGAGGACAGCGGAAATCTGAGAGGAGTTATAGAAGAAGTTTTTCAAGGCTTTAAGGAGGAACAGCAGAAAGAAGGACTTGAAGAAGAAATTGAAGGTGGAGATGGCGAAGAAGTTGAAGCAGAAGACTCTGACAATGAGATGCAAGACGACGTGACAGAGGATAAGTTACAGCAGTATATACACCTTCATTTAGACAGCAGACCAATTTACTTCATCGGAATGCTGATGGATATTCTGTTGCGTTTCGGAGCTCCTTGGAGGAGAGTATATGAGTTGCTTATCAGCATCACAAGGAACATTTACATACTGAGCAACCATGGACTCCAACGACGACTGGTGCGTGTCGGACAGAGAATTGCAGACATTTCCCAGTCATCAGCTCTTCAAGGAGATGGCATCGTTCCTGCCGATACTCTCTTATCTAATTTGAACATTGAAGAAGACGGGATCATAGTTGTAGATCCAATAATAATCCCGGTGGAGCTATCTGATGGGTTTTGTGTGTCCACAAGGTTATCAAAATCTGCAACAGTCACAGATCTGAAGCGACTTGTTTCTAATCTTGAGAATGACTTGGAAATTGATCTCATAGTTGGACAGAGAAAGCTGGACAATGACGATGAAATGATTGGCACAGTAGCAAATATCTCCAACAGCATTGTCCGAGTAGAGAAAAGACATGAATTGACTCTAAGTGTTCTGGTGAACGGAAAGACGTTCTCTTGGGAGACACGACAGCGACCGATTTCCTACACCAATATCTTAGCGAGGTTTTATGCAGATATAAATGAAGAACTGGAGAGAGATCTTTGCACAATTGACTTTTATTGCAGAGGATGTGGTCGGAAGCTCTCACAAGAGGAAGAACAGTTCCAAAACATTCCTGCAAACTGTTGCAGCAAGCAGTCAAAGGAATTGGAAGTACGAGCGCCAGTTCTCACCAAAAGTAAGAGATGATGTGCAGCTTTGGAGTATTCCGACGCATTAACCCAGTAAACGCGGCTGTGATTTCTTTGCATATTTCGAATTATATCAATAAACATAGCTTGAAACATTACGAAGCATCAATATTTTCACATGTAGAATGGATACGAGCCATTTTGGATCGAACTCGAAGATCGCATATACAGTATATATGCCATCGCGTCCTACCACTCCTAAAAAGTAGTAAAATTTGGTTTTGACAATAAAAGACAAAATTGAAGCACTAAACTTTACAAAACTGCAGTACCAACAATTTGTCTGATGCGAACATCTTGCCTGTGCATTTCAAGTTTCCTTTTTCACGTCCATTATTCATGGCAACTGCCTTGATGTATTATTCAGCTACATGTAGGCTACATGTGAATCGAATTCAGAAAAGAACAATGTATAATTTGCAATTTTATTTGTAGTTTTACTCAAAAATAATTTGTGCCATTGTTGCATGATATGCAACAGATCTCACAGCAGTGCATAAAAATCTTTGCATGCTTCTAAAACTCTCATGCAAGTACACATGCACTTATATCAGCAATTTTCTCTTTAGTAGGCCTATTTTGCTCTGTAAAACGACTTTCTCGCTTATCTTCGTATGCTTAACAGTTCATGTCGTCATGAAATAAGACACCAAATGTCGTATGTTTTGAAACACTTGTCGCACAATGGAACACCGCATTTGTAACATTTCGTTCGTGAAAGATCTTGACCCAAAGCTTAGCAGCTGCTTAGGTGTGACTATCCAATGGTTTATAGTCCTACCATCGTTGCGCATTGCCACCGATAAATTCTGACATTCGGCTTCTCCAATGCAAGTATTTTTTATCTTTTTTAGAGTTTATAATTGTCTTCCTCATCTAGACTGTGATCATTAACTTCAGTGGGCGCCATATGTTGCTATTCTGAAATAGAAGAGAATTATTGAAAACAGCTTTCGCATGCTGCACCGTGCAAGCTTCAAAATCAGGCTTATCCTGCATCACAAGAGACGAAAATAATCAAATGTTGTGTCTTCAAAAACTTAACATGCCGGTTTACACTAGGAGGAGAAAGTTCTAGTAATAGCAACTACGAAAGTTCTCAAGCAAATAGTGGCGCAAGTGTGGTCAGAGTGTGTCCATCGTTTTCAAGCCATGGGTAGGCCTACTGATGTCAATCCTGATGTCACATGTCGTTAACTACCTAAAATACTTTGCACAAGATTTGCATAATGCAAGATAATAGAAAAGCCAAACAAACTGATAGCTCACAATTTTGCTGTTAGACAAGTGTCACTACAGGGCATTCGATAGATATGTTCATATTAGTGCGTACAAGTACAAATTAGACGTACTTGATATATGTAATCGTCACGGCCACTTTACCGCTGTCTCAGCACTGTCTTCACCATCTCATAACCGGGCATATCAAATTAGCATCCCCTGCATCGTTAATTATAACATGCAGCGCACGAATCGTTGAGGTTTATTTATCTGAAAGAGATACTTATTCAGACATTCACAGTAGCGGATTACGCGATTGCATATATATATATATATATATATATATACTCTCTAACAAAAAAAAACCTACCAGGTAGATTTTCGAAACTTTTACAATGTTGAAAGCGTTCAATTTGACTTAAAGGCACATGTCTATATTCTATATTGTATTCCATATACGGTATATTCTAGATATATGATACTCTATATTAATGGTTTCCAATAGAAAATCAATTAAATCGTATATTGCTACGTAGTCTGCTATTGTGAGGCATCTCTTGTGAAGCGTACACCCATGGATGAAAACTGCATTACTTGATCAGATTATTTCAGATAAAAGTGCGTTTATGGAAAACATGAGACAGCAACTTCCAAGCAAAAATTTATTAATGAGGCAAAGATAAGGTTAACAAAAGAGTCAGTAGCCAGGTCCATGTTGCTCCATGAAAGGGAGAAGATGAGGCTGCAGAATTTCCGCGACATACCGGGACCATGTCAAGTTGCCTTGAATGCGGATGAGTGGAGTGCGGTAGTTCGCCGACATTGCTCCCCACACCATGACGCTTCCTCGCCCAAAGTGTGCGGCTTCTTGAATGCAGCAGGCCTGGAATCGTTCTCCTCTTCGTTGGTAAACACGAGCCCTTCCATCATGCCGCTCCAAAAGGAATCTTGACTCATCAGAAAAGACAACTGATTGCCACTGAATGAAATTCCAACGAAAGTGTGCTCGAGCCCATCTCAGCCGCTCCCGGATATGATGGGAAGGATGATAAACGCCATCGTTGGGCAGGTCGGTAAGCGCGTATGCTTACTTCCCGTAGACGTCTCAAAACCGTCATGTTCCTGATCCGTCTTCCATCACGATTGTGCTGTTCTGAAGCGATCACGTAGATGTGCTAGCCGAATGTACCGATCTTCCCTGTGGGACGTCACACGCGGTCTCCCAGTCCGTGGTTCGGTCATTTGTGCTCCCTCTAGTCCTCCATCTATGCTGCAGATCTCTTATTGTTGCCCTACACACGTCAAAGTGGCGTGCAACTTCAGAGATAGACCAGCCAGCAGTCAAAAGGCCAATCGCTTGGTTTCGTGCGTCTTCTTTCAGTCGTGGCATCTTCCCAATCGATGCAATAACCTGTTTTTTAAATACCTGCTGACCGACAGAACTCGATTATCACAGTTCAATTCATTTCGTCAAAATGCAGACCGTGAAATCATGAAATCGTCATTTAACAAAAGGCTATTGTTACGAGGCGGGCGTCTTGTGAGTTGTATTCACCACGACCTACCTCACAATGCTTGTTAAGACTGCATGAATGCAGACATGTGCCTTTAAGTCAAATTGAACGCTTTCAACATTGTAAAAATTTCGAAAATCTACCTGGTAGGTTTCTTTTGTTAGAGTATATATATATATATATATATATATATATAAATCAATAAAGTAAACCAATAGGTCAATGAGAAATCAATTTAAATAATTTATTGGCTAGCGCTTTCGATGGAGTACTTGTCCATCTCATCAGACAAAGTATGCTACTAATTTTTTGAATATTTTATGTCACTTGGTTTATAAAGCACTTGAAGATTGAATACATGAAAGTGCTAGTGATACACATTATACAAGTTTTTCGATATTTTCTATCGTTGGTTTTTGTTTCAATAACTTTTTATATATACTAGTATAGTAGAATAAATTATTATAATAAATAATATATGTTTATTATGCATAATATGTTTACATATGTTTACATATATACACGCGATATATATAATTAATTATAATTATTAATAATTATATAAATATATTATGAATACATATAATATAATTCACAGGGCTGTATATATGGAGGGAGATCCAAGAGCAGACGTGGACCGTCTCTACTTGCCGCGGGATTGGGCAGGAAGAGGACTGAAAAACCTGGTCGAAGTCATAGAACAAGAGAACCGAGGACTTTCAGAACACATACATGGCAACGACCCACTGCTGGCGGTGACACGAGCTAGTGACTTGTATATGCAACGGCAAGAGACCCTCGAAGACTAGAAGAAGAAGACAGTAGAAGATCAATATCAAGGTTGGAAAAACAAAGCATTAACTGGGCAATATACGAGACAGATGGATGAAATTGCATCAAAGAAGGTATGCTACGGCTGGCTAAGAGCGATTAACCTCAAGATTGAAACAGAAGCGTTACTCATTGCTGCTCAAGATCAGGCACTGAGCACCAAAGCCCACGCAGCATATATCCTGAAAACAAGCGCAGATGCAAAGTGCAGAATTATCAGGGAGTGAATTAGCAAGAATCATTCACAGAGACATCAGCATGTGCTATGACCTCAACGTACCACGTGAACCATGGCAGCATACTCCCGTACCTGTGGTTGAAAATAATCTGGTGAAGATCTTGTGGGACTTTGAAATCTGCACGGACAGGAAAATCACAGCGAGAAGACCTGATATCGTGATAGTGGACAAGGAGAAAAAGAGCGGATACATCATTGACAGCTCGGTACCAGAAGACAGAAATACAATTAACAAAGAAAGAGAGAAGATCGTAAAGCAGCAAGACCTGAAGATGGAAATGCAAAAATTGTGGAAGATCAAGGCGAAAGTCATCCCTGTGGTCACTGGATCACTGCCTGTAGTCCTTGCCCACACCAAGAATCTCAGAAAATACTTAACGACAGGATCATATCTGTACCAAAGGAGCTATGCTGCGACTTGGCTCAATGTCAAGGTCTCCCGCGAACGAATGCTGAAATACGGTGTGGCATTGTGTTCCAAGGGTTTCGGAGCGTTCGACATTTGATAACTTAATTCATGGCGACCTGAACTGCTGTACACACACTCAAACAAGATAGCCGCTTTACAGAGCAAAATATTCCTACTGAAGAGATAATTGCTGATAGACGTGCATGCATGTAGCGCTTGTGTATTGACATGAGCGTTTTAGGAACTGTCAAACACTGCCATCAGACCTGCTTTTATACCATGTAGCAATAACACAAGCTATTTTTTGAATAAAACTACATGTCAAAATTAGATATTTCAATTTTTCTTATTTGATTTTGATTCACATCTAGCCTACATGCAACTGAATAATCCATCACAGCAGCTGATGTGGATATGAATAATGTACATGTAAAATCAATGTGCAAACGAGATTCATGTACTAGACAAATGGTTCTCATTGCAGTTTTATAAAGCTCTGAACTTCAATTTATCCTTTTTAACACAACCTAAAAAAGGCCAGTGATAATTTATTCAAGGCTAGATTAGATTTTGCTCACGTATCATGCGGCATAGAACACCAGACATAATAAATGCATCTTTAATTCATCATCTTTGGCCATGTAGGCTGATACTTAAAAAGACTTTTTATTGTCCAAAAATGATGATCCGTCGGAACATGCATCCATCATGTGCATAATTGCAGTACAGTCACAGGGATGGATTCGTCTTTCGGTGGTACTCCAGGAGTGACGTGATTCTTTCCCTGCCATTGTGTGCGATGTGGAGAGATTTGTCTCCCTTTGGCCTCCGTGATTGGCCAAGCGCGCGCAATGCATAAAGAAAGTTGTGTTAGGTGACACACGAGCTATCGTTGTCACATTGAAGACTGAACATCTGCCAAGTGAGCAGTACTGGCCTTTGACTCAATGTTTCCCCGTAACAAGTTCAAGAAATGGAAACATTATTTATACCGTTTTACTCCTCACGATCTAAATTTACTGACTGTGTACGTTGAATGATTTAATTCGTCAGAATCTAGAGATGAATTTTTATTTCGTTCAATGGGAAATTGATTTTCTTGTCCCTCGAGACTCGTTCAGGTCGTGATCATCATTATTAAAAATCTCTTCTCGAGACCCAAACACGCAGACAGGGCAATTTATCTCTTTGAGCACAGCATAGAAGTTCATTATGACTAGATATTGCAAATGCTGCGAACTTTCATTTTTCTTTATAATTCTGATATTTGATATTATGTTTTGTATCTTTCAATATTGAATCATTCTTACTTAGTTAACATGATAGTTACGTGGGAATATCAATTTGTTTTCTCTTTTCTATTGCAGCTGACTTGATTGCAGAAGACTTAAATGAACTGCTGACAAAAATGGACAGTATGTGCGAAGAAGAGACATTGGACAGTTGCAAGTTGATGGAAGCAGTGAAGGAATTAAATTCCTCTATGATCCTGATGTGTGAAAGAGATACTGATATTGAAAATTATATGAAGGAATTGGAACAGAAAAACACTGATTTTATAAATGAACAGAAATCCTTGCATGAAATCATTTGTTGCCTTCAGGAAACTGTACATGATCAAAGCGAGAGCTTCAAAGAATTGCATAATAAGGAGCAGACTTTGGAGGCATCGATTCATCAACAGCAGGTGAATCTCGATGACAAGCTTCAGGCGGAAAAACAGTCGGTGGAGGCATCGCTTCGTCAACAGCAGCAGAGATTCGACGAGAAGCTTCAGACGGAGAAGGAATCTTTGCAAGTGTCTCTCCGTCAACATAGCAATAGTTTAGCGATGGTAAGATATTTGAAAACACCATGTTTGTTCACTATTCCGCATACTGTACTAGATTCGAAACACGAAAGTAAATAAAGATGTTTATTGCCCTGATATCACGCTGCGTCTTTAATAGTTGACGGCGGAAAAGACAATGAAATGCCAAATCCAGTAAAGAACATCACGGACACGAATACAACTCAGTGGCCAAGACTCTACGCTACATAAGATACTACATAAAAAAATGCTGATAAAAATTGTGATACGAGTATGTCACTAACAAAAAAAATAAGTGAAGTGAAGCAGTCACAAAATAAGTTAGAGAGGAAAATCAAAGAATCAAAGCACAAATATAGGTCAACTGTTTCTGTCTACACAGCGGTGGTTTGGAGAATTGTGTGAGTACCGCCTCACTGATGTGAAGCTCCAATACAGTTCTACAGAACTTTACTGCTCTGAGTCAGGATGAGGGCACTCCAAGTGATGCTGTGTAATAGACGAGGATGGAGATTGGTGAGATCTTGGTCAAGGCATGTTGTTCTCACACCACCTTGGTGTATGCTCGGCCTTACTCCTGTAAAGAGTCAGCTTAGTCTTGCCCACATAGACTTGACCATCTGGGGTCTTTAAGCTAGCGGATAGAATCTGTAGGAGCGTTGGTTGCGATTCTCCTTGTGCGATACCACGACACCGCGTTGAGATGAGGGTAGGCTCGCTCAATTGTATTCTTGATGTGACTCATTTCTCGGGTAGGACCTTCTCCGATTTACTGAATACCTAATAGGATATTCTTCTTTGCCGCTGATGCAACTTCCTGTCTGATGATAGACTGCTTGTACTCATCGATGAACAAGGAAGGGAAGCCATTTCTGCTTACAACAACTCGCACGAGAACAGGCTCTTCAGCAAGAAACTCAGCAGAACAAGGCTTTCTTCCTCGGTCGTACAGGCTTCTTACCACATTGATCTAATATCGTTTGGAGGAGAAGGCTAATTGATGTAAAGACCAGTGAAAGAAGGCTTGCGATAAACCGAAATTTTGATTTCCGAGTCATCTCGTTGCAGATTGACATCAAGGAAATGAGTCAAAGTCAAACTGCAGGAAAGAATGTAAGCTAACTGGGTCGTTCATATCTTATACTCGTTCAACCGATGCCGGTCAATGACCACATGGATTTCATCGACGTATCGAACATGCGAGCGAAGGCGGCACTTGGTCTTTCTTGAGCCAAGATGATGTCTATAATATCCAACAAACACGTCCGCTAACAAACCACTGAGCGGACTTCCCATTACAAAGCCATCGACTGGCTGCTGCAAACAATTGTTGAACACGAACTTCACATCTTTCGTTACTGATTGAAGGAGTGATCGAAGATTGTCTTCAGGGTTGGAATTTCTCGCATCCTTCAGAGATATTATTTGCTGGAGATTCTTCTTCTGAGATTTCTATGTTCGGAATATTCCTTCCTGGATTTGTCAGCTCTCTCTCGTTTCTGTAAAAGAATCAGGGTAATGATCTCTATATGAACATCTTTATGAACCTCCGAAATTTGAATCTACAAGGCAAGCCCAGCAAGAACTGAACATTTCTAACAGGTAATTTTTATCTTTTATAGGAAATATAGCTTGCCATATTTACAGAATTTGCAGATCATAGAAATTGATGCCCTTCCACCATTTAATAAATCATCATCATGGATTGGTCTGATTATTAATTATCAGAGCATTCATGATAAAGTGACTAAAATGTGACAAATAATTCAAGTTATACAGGAGTTGAGCGTGCGAATGTGTTGTCAACATGGTATATGATGCGTGTTGATATGAATGACAGAAAACTATGTAAAACATTGAAAGACTGTCGGTTAAGTATTCCTATTCAGTGCCTTTTTAAAGGAACCTCCATGGGGAGGGGAGGAATACCCGAAATATCGAGAGTCAATTCGACAGTACCCTGCCGAGTCACATAAATGGTGGTCACTCCTCAAGCGTGCATTGATGAGGCTTTATCTGAATGTTAACATCACTTAACACCTTCAATAGTTGCAGTATTACTTCATTAAAGAAGCGAATGTAATGCGCTACTTGTAAGGGAAATTAGAGACGGGAGTGATGGGTAATGGAGTATAAATCGCACCATGATTTCGGGCTGCGCCCATGGATGGCACCGTGAGGACAGACTGAGTCAGTCCTAGAAGTCAGAGGTCGGCGGCTCAAATCCACCAAGACGCGCAGTTATATTCCGTCCGTTGAATTAGTAACCTTCATGCAAAATGAATGCAATTGAAAGTAAACCAGTTGAAGCTGTCAACCGGAGGAGATGTGGGCCGCGCGCATGAGACAAGAGTTAAGTCTCAAGGAATTTTACAGATATCGGCAAAAAAAGGAAGTTATCCATCATGTACTGTACAGCATCCATGTGAAAAGTGTTTTCGCGACAATTGTGAGTTCCATCCACAGTTCTCTACATTCCATTGGTTGACAACCATGTTGAATTGTAGCCGACTTGTCGACTGCCTGAAGCCTAGACTTTTAAGGTAAATCCCTTCTTTGCTGGTGAAGTGAAACATTTAAATACGAATGGAGGCTGAGATCGTTTAGTGGGTGGGCGGAAGGCTTGAGTGTGGAGAGAAGTCCGCAACCTCCCTCGCCATCTTGTTAAAGAGAAACTGATTCAAGGATATTGAAATCCTAATATATCCTTCTAAGAAATACTTAACGAAGCAAATACTCGAAACAGTACCCAGTACGAATCGAGTTGATATTCTTGTTTCATTTATGTTAATTTTCAAAAATCTGATAGTCTTTTTCATTGTTGACATCAAGGGTCTGTCGCAGTACACTTTATTTCTAACAATGTCAACTATAAAGTCAATGAAATACAGCAGCACACTCGCCGGGACCAGGAATCGAGCCGAAGTCAGCGGTGGAGACAAACTTGCACCTTCTTCACTAGGCCTCGCTGACGATGCAAAAGGAATGCAAGTGAGTGCAGCAGTCATCTCCGAGTGATATCGACAGCATTGTCCTATTATTATTATAGGTAGCATTCTGTGAATAGCAACAGGACAATAATCTCGCAGATCACAGTATCACTCGGAGATGACTACGATAAATTGCAGATCTGTTGTAAACAAGACTGATGAATTACTACTTTTTCTTTGTGATAAGCAGCCTAATGTAGTTGGTCTTACAGAAACTTGGCTAGACAACTCCGTTGGTGATAATTTCGTTTCTTTTTCTCATTACACCACACACCGTGTTGATCGTAATACTTCGAAAAAAGGTGGTGGAATATGTTGTATTGTCAGCAGTTCTTTTAGATCAGAAACACTTGAATTTATTACTGATATCGATGATTTTGAAATGCTGATTGTTCGTATATCCTGTAATAAATTTCATGGGATCATTGTTAATTTATATTTTCCTCACGGTAGTACGTTCAACAAAGACAAACAGCAACAAATTTCTATTAGTATTATTGCCGTGGTTGATCGTCATCTTTTGTCTTATCCTAATCATGATGTCATTTTTATTGGAGATTTCAATCGTTTTAGTGTGGATTTGTTTCAATCAAGCCTTTGTATAAGAAATGTTATTCTAAAATCTACTCGTAAAGATGCTATTCTGGATTTAATTCTTATCCCTGAGAAGTATGTTCAGTTCTATCTACCTTGTGAAATTTATGCTCCACTCTGTTCTAGTGATCACAACATTGTATTTGTTCGCTCGAAATCAGCCGTGATTCCTGATGATACTTATGTGAAAGTATATGATTTCCGCAAATCAAATTTGTTATCTGTTTCGCGATACTTATCTTCTATTGATTGGAATTCTGTTTTTTTGGACTGTGACCTGAACAGTATGTGTGAGCTTTTCTATTATCATCTTGATACCTGTCTTAATATGCTGTCTGTCGACTATGTGAAAAAAACAGTCAAATATCCTCCTTGGATTACGAATGTGATTAAAGTCCTCATTAATAAACGGTACCAAGCATTTAAAAGTAAAGATTGGCAATTATACCGACACTACAAGGAAAAAGTGAGAACAGCAATTTTCAACGCAAAGAAAAGTTGGGGAGATAGAATGCTAAAAACTGGAAACTCAGTATGGGACGTTTACAAGAAGTTGAAGGGTGAGAGAAATGCAATGGGAAACTGGTTGCCCAATTGTGATCCCGATAATAGCGTCGAGTCCATACTTGAGAACATTAAAACAAATATTGATTCTAGTTTCAACCAAAAGACAAATATCCCTATGCAATGTTTTCCATTCATGACGCCTTTTCAATTTAAAGAAGCTGAGATACACGATATGCTACGGAAAATTAGTCCTTCAAAATCGTCTGGACCTGATGAAATCCCCTCAAAAGTCTGGTCGTTGTTCGCTGATGACATTGTGAAACCATTGACTGCAATTTTTAATGTTTGTGTTCAAGTTGCTGATTTACCAGTTAAATGGAAAATGGCGAATATTGTGCCATTACCAAAAACGTCTCCACCAAACTTAATTGCCTTGAGACCTATATCTTTGCTTTCAATGCCAGAGAGAATCTTTGAGAAGTGTTTGTTAAAGCGGATTAAAGCTGAATTATTGTTAAAATTTGACAACCAACAGTACGCCTATCGACATAATAGTTCAACTATCTGTGCCCTAATTGACCTTGGAGATTATCTGAAGAGAAGTTTAGATAATGCAGATATTATTGCGTGCCATGCTCTTTCAATCGATCTTCTTAAGGGTTTCGATGGGGTACCTCATGATATTCTCATTAACAGAATGATTCAAGATGATTTTAGCGGGTTTACAATAACATTTGTGCGGAATTATTTACAGCAAAGGAGCTTTAAAGTCAAATGGAAGGACAAACGCAGTGTTGTTTCGATGATACCGAGTGGGATCCCTCAAGGATCATCCTTAGGCCCATTGTTATTTGGCTACTTCATTTCCGACTTGACAATCTCAAATACAAGCGGTGTGCAAGACTCCATGATTTTCAAATACGCTGACGACATTTTTATTAGCTGCACCATACGTAGAGGAGACTCATCTTCTAATTTGGCTAAAACATACGGAAGTATAATAGATTGGACCCAGAAAAGTTATATGGACATCAAAGAAGAAAAGTGTCAGCAGATGCTGTTAACACTATCTCGTTCATTCAGTCCAGAACAATTTGCATTGCCTAACATTCCTGTGGTGAATAGCATGAAAATACTTGGTATAACATTTGAATGCAATCTAAAGTGGAATCTGCATTTTAACCATATTTGTAAAAGAGCCTCATCGAGACTGTATGTAATTCGGCAATTACGTGACTATTTACCGACTTCCGAACTAACCTTAGCATACCAAAATTGCATAAGAAGCTTACTTGAATATGGAGCACCTCTGTTTTCGGACTTACCACGCAAATTAGTCATTAAATTAGAGCAGATTCAACGCCGAGCTCATTTTGTGATTTGTAACACACATGATTGCGAATGTCTCAATTTCGTTCCGCTTGAGTATCGCAGAACTATCCTTAGTTTCAGATTGTTTGAAAGTATATTGGGAAATAATGAACACATTCTTCATCATCTTCTCCCATCAGTTATGCCATATTCCGGAAAGTTTCGTATACCAATCTCAAGATCAGCTCTTCGCAGTCACTTTTATCATACAAATGTCACGACTTCATAACAGCAACTTTACTTTATGAACGTACTCCTCATTAAACGTTTTTTGTTAAGTTATTTTTTATTTAATGAATGTCTTCTTTACATTGTCTTTGGCCCCACGATTTTCAGTACTGGGGTAATGTTATTTTCTCAAATAAACGGATTATTATTATTATTCACTGGCATCCCGTTTGCACCGTCAACGTGAAGAAGGTGTGACCTCGTCTACACCGCGGACTTTGGTTCTATTATTCAAGTGCGGTAGATAAGCCAAAGATGTTGGTGTCCTTTATTGACTTGATAGTCGCCATTCTATTTCATTCATTGTCTTCATTATTGCAATTTCATGTTGTAGGCAAGAAAGAGTTCTACACAAGTCATGAAAATTCAAGCAGCAATCGCCGTAGTTATCGTTGGAATTCTGGCATACCTCCTGCTTCACGCGTGGTCTCTCCACTCCCTCCTGAATAACACAATAAATGACACCATGAGCAACATCGAAAGATTGGACATGGATTTCGAAAACATGAAAAAGAAATCTGAAGCGTTGGGTAAGCAGCATCGCGTGTTGATTCAGTCATGTTTTGAAGATTTCCAAGCATAGCGCCTAGGGTCTGAAATATAGATGAGCGTCAGGTCGGATTTCATTAATTTTGAAACCTGACTCCCACTAAAAGCCTTCCTGAACCCGAGATTGGGTTGGGTCCAGAAATGTTATCAAATCCCGATAAGAAGATACCAGAACTCAACCCAACCTGACCAGACAAGATCCAGAAACCATTTATAATGCTATGTTAATACTCGTACGACTTGAAAGTTAGTGCATTACAAGATTTTTTCGGGTAATTTAAAAACTGTTTAGAAGCTTTAAACCAAGTTCTATATGTGTTCTATATTATAGTGTTCAGGAAGGGCCACCACCCAGATTTAATTGCATTCTCCTCAAGGGATAACCGCTGCGCCAGCTAAATCGATGGGCTAGAAATGATGGCAAACCCGCAAAAAATGAGAAATGTTCAGATATTTTCAATGAAATTAATAAAACTTTCTATATGATATACATGTAGCTTGCATGACCACACTGTTATTCATACAGTCCCAAATGATAGCTAGAGCGTGTACCGAACCTGAGTACTAAATACGACTGAGAAATGAGTGCCCGAGGTTAGCACTCTTTGAGTTCAAACATTTTATTTACATGTATTCATTTAATCAACGTACAATTTTTAAGTGGCGTTATGTCAGTGGTGACTTCAAGGCCACCTAACAGGTGCGAGAAGACAAAAGCAATTGGTGACGGAAAGAACAGTTGAAAAGAAACGTTTTCAAAGTTCGTTTGAATGAGATGAGAGAAGACTCGCAGGTTACATAAGTCGGTAGTAAGTTCCACGACGTACGTGCTGCTACAGATGGGAAAGAACGATTTCCGATGGATCGGATGAAGAATGGAACATGCAGATCAGAATGAGCTGCGAAGCGGAAGGTCTTGAGAGAAGCAGTCTCTGGTACACCGAGAAGGGACTCGGCGAGATGGAAAGGAGCGGAATCAATGAGACATCGAAAGCTGAGCACTGCAAGCAAAAGTGAATCCTCTCTTAGATGCGTAGCCAGTGGAGGTTCTTGGGGATTGGTATTGATGTGAGAGTGACTGGAGGAGTTGACCGAAAAGTCTTGCGGCAGTATTAAAAATGGACTGCTTGTGACGATGCTTGATGTTTGGGAGATCACCAAAACGCAGATGAAGAGTACACGACGAGCGATCGAAGGAAGGCATTGTAAATTATTGGCGAATGGACCGGATTTGCTAAGTGAGGCGAAGCAGCCTTACAGTGTACACCTTGCTAGACAAATGGGAGTCAGGATGCACTCCCGAAACACCGAAGGATTTAGGACACTGGGAGAATTGACAGTGATTGGGTTGAATGGAGCTTGCCTTTCTTGCGGTTTGAAGAGCACCACAGAACTTCAAGCTTGGCGGCGTTGACTCTACGTTTGTTTGATCTCAACAGCTGCTGGATCTCTTGAAGACAAACTTCATCCGCCGCGAGAGTTGGAAGTGGCAAAGGGAGAACAGAAGCCGTAGATGCTGTAGTCGTCTGCATAGACGTGATTGTAACGAGTTATTGTAATGCACAACTCTTGACCGGGAGGACAGGAACGAGTCCCACCATTGCAAGACATGACCAGAGATACCAAAGGAAACGTGCAAGAGGCTGTAGTGGTCAACAGAGTCGAAGGCAGACGACAGATCAAGTTTTGCGAGGATGCAGAGATTCCCGTCATGAATAGCAGTTAAGAGGTCCAAGAAGTAATAAGCTCATACGCTGACAATGACAAACAACGATTCAAGGAAAACTATAACAATTATCAAAAACAATCATTCGAATACTTTTAAGTATTAAAGAGATTTACCATTAAGACCTAGGGTCTGATTTAATTTTGGAGTTTTATCATTTACTATACGCTTCTACTATACGAGCTTCAAATTCACTACGTCCTGTGTATTTAACAGAAAAACAATTATTAATGTCATTACTACAGTTTGGACATGTAGTCAGATGGCTACTTACGGCTGAGTTACCTCTTATATGTTCTTTTATTCTTTGATGTAATCTGCGTTTCGTTTGTCCCAAGTATTGGGTATCAGAATCAACCCGTCATTCAAAACTATACACAACGCGTGATCGCATCAGCTTATTTGTTTTATCTTTCAGACTAAAATACTGTCCTGTTTTACAAGTATTGAACATTTTTTTAACATCATGGTCCAATTTCCTAAATACTTTAACAAGTTTCCGTCGGAGTTTTATGGATGTTTTACCTACAAACGGAAGTATCATAAACTTGGTATCCTCCCATTCATCTTTCTTCGTTACTTTGTTATCCGCATTATATCTTATTTCCAGGAACTGCTTTATTAACGAGTTGATGAAGTCAATGGGATATGAGTTGCTTAATAGAATTTTTGTGATATTTTTAATCTTTATGTCAAAAAGTTTCCAGCTTGAGCATACATCATACGCTCTATGCAACATTCCTATCACAAGGGTACGTTTTCATTGGATAGGGCAGGTAGCATTATAATTCATTAAAAGACCTGTAAATGTACTTTTCCTAAAAATTGATGTGGATCAAGAAGAATAAAAGAACATATAAGAGGTAACTCAGCCGTAAGTAGCCATCTGACTACATTTCCAAACTGTAGTAATGACATTAATAATTGT
Source organism: Prostheceraeus crozeri (assembly GCA_907163375.1). Classification (NCBI taxonomy): domain Eukaryota; kingdom Metazoa; phylum Platyhelminthes; order Polycladida; family Euryleptidae; genus Prostheceraeus; species Prostheceraeus crozeri. Next base: position 31,737 of record CAJQUW010015261.1, read on the forward strand.
TTTTCTGTTAAATACACAGGACGTAGTGAATTTGAAGCTCGTATAGTAGAAGCGTATAGTAAATGATAAAACTCCAAAATTAAATCAGACCCTAGGTCTTAATGGTAAATCTCTTTAATACTTAAAAGTATTCGAATGATTGTTTTTGATAATTGTTATAGTTTTCCTTGAATCGTTGTTTGTCATTGTCAGCGTATGAGCTTATTATGTTTATTCATCGGTTGCAGCTGCGCAAAAGTAATTCGCATTCTAGGTCCAAGAAGACTTTGAGCGACGATGTCTCAGTGGAGTGATTAGCTCGATACGCTAATTTAGGGCTTCGGGAGAAGGTTAAACTTGGAATGGTGAGAGCGAAGCTGCTGAGCAACAAGCCGTTCATGTAATTTTGAGAGGACGCGGATGTTGGCGATGCGAGTCAACACTTGAAGGACTGCGAGCACCTTTCTTCAGAGTACACGCTGAGTCGGAACAACTTTTTTTGTGGAAGAACATTGTCCAACTCCAATTCGACTTGGAAAAGCTACCCAAGCCTGCTCTTAATCGATTCCAAAAAATTAGAAAATATTAGATCAACAGCTTTCTGATACACTTCAAATTGAAATTTTTCGAAAGAAAAAATGTCAAATCTGAATTCGACTTTGGGAGGTTAAATGACATCAATTGTAGTTGACTAGAAATAATTTGATGAGATCGACAGCTTTTTGATGCAACTCAAATTAATCATTTTTTCAATTTTGAGAATATTTAAAAAGTACTCTATTAGTCCGGCAGCCAGAACGAGTTTCTGCAGGGAACGAGGCCGAAAGTGAGACTTTCACAGAATGATATGCACCTCATAATCCGGCAGCCAGAACGAGTTTCTGCAGGGAACGAGGCCGAAAGTGACACTTTCACAGAATGATATACACACTATGCCTTATAATTTGCAAATTAACGTGTATTATCTACGTATAGTTATTAAATTATTCAGAATCATGTACTTTGCATCCTGTCTGATTGGGGGAACTTAAAATTTCTACTAATTTCTTACAGTATATCTGTCACTTATACTTATTGCTTAATGATAATATTTACTTGCACCTGTACGTCTTAATGATCTGTCCTATGTTGCAGAAGTGGAGAATTTCAATTTGAAAGAAGCAATGACCAAAATTGATGCCCTCATTGCATTAGTGAGTAAAAGTGTTGCTGAACATCAAAAGCATATGCAACCACAGATCGACGGCCTTCAAGTAAAGTTTAACGAACAAGAAGATAAGTTTCAGAAGCATAAGGAGTCCTTGAACTCACGCATGGCATCAATCATAGAGCGCTTAGGTAAGTGATCAGATAGTCCTTCCAATTGAATATTGAACTCTTTATTTGTTTAAGAGAAAGTCGCTTCCACAAGTTTTTGAAATCCTAAACCAGTCAATTTTTCGAATGACACTTAGTGATCATAATTATCATTCAAAAAGTAGACTGGTTTGAAAGCCATTTCCTTGATGCATGATCAGTTTGCTCATTGAAAGGCATTCAGTGCTCTCAACCTAGTCATGAGCTTTCTGACGTTTTATCTCAAGTAGGCAAGCTTAAAGGATTCGTTTGTTGCAAGATGTAGTTGTAGGCCACCTCATCGTTGGCTCATTGCAGCTTCAGTTTTTGTTGAATGTTGGTGTTCAGCGTCAGCAGGGAACACTGCATCCACTCCATGTTGGTCTTGTGGCTTCTGATTGCCACTGAATTCGCGGTCTTTGCTCTGGTGGTGATTATTGATCTCGTCGACTTAGTTTCTCACCTATTGTCTGTTTCAGAGCATCCACCATATTTATTTATTCAACCTACAATTTTATTAAACCTGAGTACTAAATGCAACTGAGAAATGAGTGCCCGAGGTTAGCACTCTTTGAGTTCAAAAAATGTATTTACATGTATTCATTTAATCAACGTGCAATTTTTAAGTGACGTTATGTCAGTGGTGACTTCAAGGCCACCCAACAAAAATACGTGCGAGAAGACAAAAGCAATTGGTGACGGAAAGAACGACTGAAAAGAGACGTTTTCAAAATCCGTTTGAAGGAGAGAAGAGAAGACTCACAGGTTGCAGAAGTCGGTAGCGAGCTCCACGACGTACGTGCTGCTGCAGATAGGAAAGAACGGTTTCCGATTCATCGGAGGAAGAATGGAAAATGCAGATCAGAATGAGCTGCGAGTGCAAGTGCTTGCGAGAAGCAGTCTCTAATACACCGAGAAGGGACTCGGCGAGATAGTAAGTAGCAGAATCACTTTGGAGGGAGCGATTGGGGTGGAGTCGACAGTAATTGCAATTGAAGGGAGCTTGTCTTTCCTGCGGTTTGAGGATCATTGCAGAGCTTCAGACTTGGCAACGTTGAGGCTGACTTTGTTTGCGCACAGCCAACGCTAGATGTCTTGAAGACAAACCTCCATCCGCCGCAAAAAATGGGAGGAGGCAGAGGGAGAGCAGAAGCTGTAGATGCTGTAGTCGTCTGCATGGGCGTGAGTGCGTTGGCCATGGCGATCAAATAGTTCGAAAAAGGTAGGCGGTGTAGAGGATGAAAAATAGTGGAACAAGCAGCTCAATGCATTTCCTTTCCGTCAAATTATAATGACCGATCTCAACAGTATTAGAGGCTTGTCATTCAAATAGCTGCTTTCGCTGTAACGTATGGTGAATGCGTCTAATTTTCCATACATTTGATTACACAGCAATATCAGATTCATTCATTGAACGTTGGTTCATATGCTTGCTTAGTTCTGACATGCATTCTAGGGTGGAAATCTATCTCATTGAAAATCTAAAAATCGAAAATGGGTTGATCAATTATTTGGTCAAGTGTTGTTGTGAATTCACATGTGAAATTCCAGTGAATTTGGTCAAGGTCTACAATCCCCACAGTGGGCGTCTATTATTTGCCCATTTTCTGTTTCCAGCCAATTCTACGTAATTTTAGATTTAAAGTTTATAGCACTTCCCAAAAAGCTAGATCCTTGAACTAGATCCGTAGAATTTAACTATCCGTAGAATATCACACAGCGATTTTGACTAAATCAAATAGTTAGGAATCAATCGATCGAGTCGCTATATAGAGACATCTGAAGTTTGTCAATTTTTCAAAAATTGCTGAAAAGTGTCATTTTGGACGTGTTCATCTTGCCTCTTGTAAGGATATTGTATACCCGACATTGTAGACACTGTAGAGATTGACTATGCTATAATACAATACAAATGTCATGATACCTAAGTATAACTACATTTACATATTCATTGCATGTAGGCCTAATATGCTCATGCAATACCTCCCTACACTTAGAACTATCTGTGGCCGGTGGAAATCAATAGTAATCTAGCTATTAAATTTTACTTATAACTTTCACTTCAAAGTGCCGATGACTATTTTATTAACTTTCAGCATGCAAAAATGAATGCTTGAGTTGTGAAATTTAGCATCTTAAAGTTAAATAAGCACACTTCCCACTACATTCATCTCACTAATGAGAGATACATGATGCTGATTCATGCTAAAAAGCTCAAAATACTTGACACCAAGCATCACTCCAACGAGATCCTCAATGTTGCAGTTTGCTTACACTATGCCGCTAAAATTAATATGGTGCTCGTAGAAACAAGTGTGGTACAAAATACGTTTCACATACCAGATCTACACGTTTGCATACCACATAAGTGCTAAAATCTCTTCTACACAAAAACTCCGGTCAACATGAAACTCGCTTTAACACTCACCTACGCCATGGTGTCTATGTTTTTCGTCCATGCACGTTTACTTCAACGAATTAAACGTAAATTTCAAAACCCATGCACGGATGCAACTTGGCATCCAACATTGTCAGCACGTTTGATGAATGAAAACAACTAACTCGAATGTCTTTTACAAGTTTGTTTCTATTATTTCAACTTTTGATTTACAAGTTTACAATACACATTGACATACTTAACGCATAGCGTGCCCAGCTTACTCATATTTAATATCAAGAGACATGACAGTCATTCCGATGTTCAATACTGTTCAAACTTCATATAATGAGATATTCATACCGACAAGATAATGAACTTCATTTACTCAGTCGTCTTAGGTTAATTCACAGAGTTGTGCATAGTTTCACAGCCTACATGTGTCTGTTCATTGAAAACGAAGTGATGCACGTTCCTCAACCTTCCTCTTTGATAGTTCAACGCCAAACGTAAAGCACTTTGACATCATCCACCTTACCACACCAACACGAAGTTGTCTTTGATTTGTAATAAGAAAGTCCGTAAAGTTGAATTGAATCTAAAACTGATGCGCTTATTAGTTTCTACAGTGCTTCTACAACTCAACACTTTATTATTCCAGTGACTTGAATACAGCGCTAGCACTGTCATAATCTGCATGAAAGTTTCACCAACATAAAATTCGTTGTCACTGCTGGTAGCGCAACGCATTGAACCCTTGATCACGGATATTAGTGCTTAACTCTAACATACTTAATGTATACGGATTTCACATGAATCAAATTGAATCTTTCAATACACTTTTCTAACACAGACGGTACTGATTTACGAAACAGCGTTGCGTGTTCATTCAGCTACTGTCGTGATTACAGATCATTCATCAGACAAGGCATTTTTATTTTTTCAATCTGACTGCATATCTTAGACATCATTTCAATTCTTTTCCCATATAGGATAAGCATGAGTCTTTGATTAAGTCTTCACATAATCACATCTGCAAATAACTTTTATGAAACGTAAACACGCTTCTCATGAAACAGCTTTCATTACTTCTACGACGTTGATTCACCGTTGTGTCTACCAAACGTTGGTTCTACATTTCCATCGTTCAATTCAATGATGCGTGCTGGTAATGTCATGAAAACGAATGCGTGTTAGCACCAAGTTGATGTCTAGAAACCAATTGAAGCCAAAAGGGAAAAGTGTACAACTATCATTCACTAAGTACAGCAAAAGTGTTTGCAATGACATTATATGATTTCACTAACATCAATGTAAGGTAGCATCTTCACCTAAAACGATTGATGACTACTTCCTGCGCGGGTTTGGTCTCAGTGTATGTGGCCCTACTAGAAGTCTTAATTCCCACAACGAAACATCTAACGTGTGAAACCTGAAGGTGAAGTATCACTTTATGAATTCATCGTCTACACTCGCTTAAAGTTGATTTCAAGAAACACAGTTTGGAATGATAAGCGTTGTCATGAAAAGGAATGCATGTCAGTACCACGATGATGCTACATCTATCATTCTGGGTTTAGACAATATTCGGGTTTCTGTGCCATGAAATTGGATTTTTATGATTCACATTATCGGCATCAACATTTGACATTACTTGTATTAACGTTGGTTATAATTCCTAGAACGAAGCACGTTAAAGTTTGGACTGTGCTAATTCACGAAACATTGTTAGCCTATTCTTAATGTCAATGTGTTACTTTTCAACTTGTTTGCAGCAAACAGTCATCTAACACGACTTTCCATTAGCATAAGTTTAATAAGAGCTTGATAACTTAGTGAAGAGAGAAATTTCTTTGTGCGTGCGCTTGTCGCATGAATGTCCACCTTTCTTCCCTTCATCATTTAGCATCGGTGATAGAGTGAGTTCTTATCAGAACTCATGAGACATTCATGAGAGAAAGACAGGTGAGTGGAGACTGTTAAAGAAAACCTACGGGAGATAGTTAAGGCACTCATGACCGAGCAATAGAAAATATTACGAGAAATATGTCACATGCCCAACATAAGCGACAGCTCAGAGCTTTTGGTGAAACTATGACACATTCCCTTGCCATCCATTCCATCTATGGCAGTACCCACTGTTCAAAAAGGAACGCCTCACCGCAGGAAGTATTTATCAAAGAACTCCAATCTGCCGTCTAACGTTTCGTCACTCAGTGCAATGGAAATTTTATAAGGTAACCTGTGGCAGATAGCCAAATGTCGTCCTGGTGGTCAGAGCATGACGTTGAGACAAAAGGCAACAACTTGGAAACATGACGCAGAGAGGTTTCACAAAGATTAACAATTGTCAACCAACATCCCGTGCGATACTCATCGCTACGAACTTCATCGATGTCTCGAAAGAACACCCATCAATAGGAAGTATCACACCGAAAATCTCCTTGCCATGCACCCCTTGAGTGACTCTGACAGCAAAGAATGGCATAACTGTCAACTGTCAACAGTCAACAGTGCAGGTTGTGTCTTCTCGTAGCTCTCGTCATATACATGCTTTCATCACAGTAACTTTGCTCCAAATAATCGTCTCATTGAAATTTTTGTATTATTGGATTCGTTGCATCATTTCCTGTAATTCGGTGCCATTCTCTTTTGGATTGGAATTCTGGTTCTTCGAAGACATCCCAATTTCTTTGTGTCCTGTGTGAGTTGTATTCTTTTCATTTGCAAAGCATTCTGAATACTTGTCCACGCTCGAAGATGTCCAACAGCCGCCAACTAAGGTCTGGATCACGTGATAATTCTTGCAGCAGTGTAATGGGTGATGACGACATAAAGCAGATGATTATGCAACTGGAAACAAGGCTATCGTCTAAGCTTGATGATATTATGACACGGATATCAAACTTGGAATCAAAATATGATGCTGTATTGAGTGAGCAAGCTCGTCAGAGCACTGAAATTAATAATCTCAAAGATGTTATCGTAAAACAACAAAGCCTTATTGAAAAGAGTGACACCATAAGTCGGCAGTGCAATGTAATTATATCTGGCATTCCAGAGAATAGTATCGACCTTCGAAATAACCCATTGTCATCGGACGAAGACAAAGTCTTATCTTTGTGTAAATATATGATTGAAGATTTCGATAGTGATAGTCGTTTCATATCTTGTAGTAGAATTGGTACGACAAAAATTTCAGGAATCAAGCCATTGAAGGTTACCCTTGTTGATATTTCAACCAGAAACTCTTTGCTTTACAAACAAAGATCTTTGCGACAAGACGTTTCTTCGTGGCATTCAAGGATTTACATCAACAAAGATTTGCCTTTTCTAACACGCATGGAGGAAAAAAGACTACGGTCTCGCTTGAAGGAAGAAAGGGAGAAATGTCTGCCCACTGATACCATTCTTATCAAAAGAGGAAAATTGATAAATAACTCCTCTGTCATCGATCAGATAAATATTGGCAACCAATTATTTTGACAAATGCTGAGTGATGACTCTTGCAATGATCTACAATTTGTACTGAAACGTTATTTTCAATTTTTGAGAAGATTTTACAAGAATATTTCACGTTTCTTCAGTTTATTTTCCCCTCCTGACTTGAAACCAAACATTTCCGCTCGCGCTGGTACAGGAAGAAAAACGGAATCGGTCCCACGTCCAGATATTTTACCGTGTATGATGTTCAACTCTAGATCACTACGAAATAAACTTACCGACTTGTCTATGCTTCTTAATACAGGGTCATACGAACTTATCTTCGTCACTGAAACTTGGCTAGATTTTCGAATTCCAGACAATTTTCTTCTCCAAGACTCTAATTATCTCCTATTTCGTTGTGACAGAGAGGCCCTTGGTGGTGGTACTGCTATTTTCGTCAAGAATTACTATAAATGCTCGATTATCAATATTCCATCATATTTATCACGTTTGGAAGTTATTGCAATCAATCTAATTGCTTCAAGAACTTTGAAATACAAGATATTTTGTATCTACATGTATTTCCCTCCAGCGTCATCTATAATCGAAGAAGAAGTGAAATTATTATGCAAATTACTTGCCTTTGGTTCTTCATTGGCATCTACTCATGCATCAATCTTTATTGGTGATTTCAACTTTCCATCCATTTCGTGGCCTGATTTGGTATCCACTGGTAGTGCATCTATTTTCTTGAATGAATGTATCAAGTTAAATTTGACTCAGTTGGTCAATGAACCCACGCGTGCATGTAATGTCTTGGATCTAATTCTGACAAATCATACCAATAATGTACTGGATATTTCTATTGGTCCGTCTTTTTCTGATACCTGTGATCACTATAGTATTTACTTCAGGTTAAATGGTACAATCCCAAGTCAATCAAGGCCTATTCTCGTGCCAAATTTCTTCAAAGCGGATTACAACATGATTAGCTCGATCATTTAAAATGTTGATTGGTACGGTCGCTTTCAGGAGTTATCAAACACACAATTATTTTGGGACTACGTGTGTAATGTATTAGACGCTATGATTTCCGACAGAAATCTTGTGCCTCTTAAATTCAAAAGCAAACGCTTCACCTACCACAAATATCATAGGCGTCAGCTGCAAAAAAAGAAAAGAATTCATCGTAAATTGAAAACTGATCCTTCTTTGACAGACGATTATAAATTTATATGTGCTAAATTCAAATCAGATGTGAAGAATTTCTTTTGTACCTATGAAAATAGTCTTGTTCGAAATACGAATAATAAGTCTTTTTTCTCCTATCTAAGAAGGAAGCTGAATAAACATTCCACCATTCCACCTATCGTGGATATTGACAATATCATTTATGATCCTACTGATAACGCTGAATTCTTTAACCAATACTTTGCATCAATCTTTGTCAACGACGATGGAAATGATCCTGTACTAGAAAATGTGTCCCGTTGTGATATTGATTTGAGTTATATCAATTTTCCAATTGATTGCGTTACCAAAAAACTTCGTCATCTGAAACCGAAATTTACATACACTCCTGACGGCTATCCACCTATTTTCTGCGTAATTTATGTGATGTATTATCTATTCCATTTCAACTGCTCTTCGAATCATCGTTTCAATCTAGTCCACTTCCTGATATCTGAAAAAATCCATTATAGTTCCAATTCACAAGAAAGGTAACAGGTCATGTGTTGACAATTATAGACGCATCGCACTTACAAGTGTCATTTGTAAAGTGATGGAGAGCATCATCGTTGACCGTCTATCTGATTACTTTCTTTTCAACAAATTGATTTCGCACAACCAACATGGATTCATTCGTCATCGTTCACCTTGTACCCAATTACTATCTACCACAAATGACTGGACCAAAGCAATCAACGACGATTGCCAAGTCAACGCAGTATACATTGATTTTGCAAAGGCATTTGACACTATTTGCCATAGGAAACTTCTAAAAGTACTGCAAAATGTTGGTATCAAATATGAACTTTTCAATTGGTTGAGTGAATTCATCTATGACCGCTCTCAATGTGTTATGATAAACAACTTCTCCAATTCGTCATCCATTGCTGGTGGCGTGCCCCAAGGCTCCGTCCTGGGCCCCTGTTTATTTCTTATTTATATAAATGGGGTAGCATCTAGCGTTACTGGTAGCTGCAAACTTACACTATTTGCTGATGACGTGAAATTATATGAGATAGGCAGCACTGGGAATTTCATTAACTTAGAAGACGGTCTCACCAATGTTTCGTCTTGGTCTTCTACAATGCAATTATCGATATCCCACAGCAAGACAAAGTTATTCCATTTGGTCCTACGCTATCAGATCTTCCATACCACATTGAGAATTTACCCCTATCGAAAGTCAAAACCATTAGCGATATTGGAATCATTTTTCATCGTCATTAAAATCATCAGATCATTGCCGCAAAATATCGTCCAAAGCCATGTCTCGAGCATATCTAATTCTAAAGTCATTTGTTTCATGCGATCATCAGTTGCTTATGAAAGCCATCATATCCTATGTCAGACCACTACTCGAGTATTTCTCCGATCTGGAATCCTTATCTGGTTCAAGACATTAAAATAATAGAGAAGGTCCAGAAGTACTTCACAAAGAGGGTTTGTCGCCGTTGTCGTATTTCTTTCAATGATTATCAGGATCGAATGGTCATTTTGGGATTACATTCTTTAGAGTGGCGCAGAATTATGTTTGACTTGATTTTGGTATTCAAATTGATGACTGGTTTGGTTGATTTACCTTATGAGCAATTTTTTCGCTGTTTCCTAGAGCTAATGTAACACGTGGTAATTCTCTCAAGCTCAGGCCACATGAACTCTCTCGCTGTAACACAAGAAAGTACTTTTTCTCAAACCGAGTCATAAATATTTGGAATTCCCTATCTGGTTCAGTTGTATTGTCAATGAATGTTAGGGAATTCAAATCTAAATTACTGTCATGCAACCTGTCAAAATTCTGTTTAGTTTTTCCGTAGGGCTACCCATAAGTGTCGCTTGCAACCTGGGATGCCTTTTTAGTTTGCTACAATAAACATATATTCATATTCATATTCATATTCATCATAGGAGAACCACCGACATTTACCTTGTTAAAGGCAAATGTGACCATGAAAGTCAAATATCTTCTTTATATAAGATATTTGATATACATGTATATGAGCTAGGAATGAGCGAGAGCGCTCGTTCAATCAGAAGATGTGGTTGGAAACTATTATAAATGCCTTAGTTGAATTGAGCAGCGTCAAAATCCCCGAATAACATGCAAAAATAACGAATTTATATTTTTCGGCATTTTAGTACTACTTATGAAACGTTTGTAAGTGGCTTGTCACAACTAGAAGTCAGGAAAGTCAGGAGTTCGTCCAACACATCAGAGTGTTCTGAGAAGAACTGGGACGGCTCGGGACCGGTTCGGTAAATGACGAGGATGACGCAAGACGATGAGTGAGAAATTACACAGACACCAAGAGATTTAAATGATGTCGGTGCACAACTGATGGATAGCTGTGAAATAAGCATTTCAGGGGCGCATGCGAAGGCAGCTCCACCATAGTTGGTGGTCAGACTGTCATGTCGAGATCTCAGGCGGGGACAATCCGGAACGTTGAAGCCATCTGAGCAAAGACGAGACAGGCAGACTTACTCTGGGGTATGTCAGGTTTTCACCAGCAGCATAACATCAATGGCAAGTTCACTGTGCAGATCAAGCCTTCAAGCAGATCAGCAACTTGATGACAAGGGAACGAATGTTGAGAAGGCAGAAAGTGAAGGGTCGTCCGGATTCAGTTTGCGGGATTGAGTTCAGTTTGATGCTTGGCTTCAGCTGACCGTTTCGCTTTCATTTTGCTGTTCGATAATAGTTTGGTGTATCGGTTTCGGTTTGATGTTCCACTTGTTCGCACGTGCTTTTTGGTGAAAATATGAAAAAAGAATTTCTCTCCCAATTTACACCATTTGCATTGAATTAAAATGCAACTTTGAACCCCGACGTTTCGTCGTCCGGCCTGCCGACCTATTCACGGGAAATAGCCGTCTGTGCACTAAAATCGGCTTTATATAGAGCATTTGTAGACCATTTAACAGCGCTCATGTTGCCTGTTTAGTTGAGGTTTGCATTGATTGATAAATTTACTTTTTTGACAATCTCGTGGATATCGGACGAGAGCAACGGTGAAGTGTGTCAAGGCTAAAATCATTAATAGATAGAGAATGATTATAATTTTTGGAATGTTCTGATATAGCACTTTTATTGCCTTGTTTCAGTGGTGTCGTGTGCGCCCAGACCATAGGTCTTCACTCGGCATTGGAATGCTATTTCTATACCAGACATTTTCTATGTTACAACATCAATTTTCATAAAAGTTGAATTTTTAATAACAATTTCCCGAACATTTTTAAGGCCAAGTGAATGTGCACATGAGAAGTGATTGCTCATGTCTCTTAACCGCCTTACTCACCGAGCTGAGATTACTATATTCCCTCTCTGTCCAGACCACATTTTCTCGAGAAAAAAGGAGGCAAGGTCAACGGTTTCTTGCGTTTCTCATGGCCAGTCAGCCGCTCACATGTTTGAAATTTTGATGCATTAAAATGTCTTGTGTATTTCATATTTCTTTCTATGTGAGTAATTCTTATATCAGGTGTTGGCCTACCTTGCTTGACGACTGTCATCTTTTCAGTAATTTCCCTTGGGACGAAAGGCGTGGTTATGATCTCATCTGCAATACTAAACATAGTGTCACATCAATCACGTAAAAACAAATTATGGAATTCTACCGAATTTGGGGTGTTCGAGCCAGATGCATTACTCTGCATTCATTGGAGAACGCTCATCATCTGATCGCAGTCTTGTCTGAACGTCGGCCATCTGCTACTGTTGACGTAGTGGCCTCTCTGACATAAAGCGAATCCAGGAACAATTGGGTTGCGCTTCCCTTACTATATATAGATACCGCGCCTCGATCAAGAATCACGGAGAGTTTCATTGCAAAAATTGGAGAAGGCAAAGCATCATGTCCATCGGAAAAGCCAATATTGGCGCGGGCACGTGCACTTACTGTCTCACACGCACACAGCTCTCTTTCGCTCTGTCTGAACACCAGTGCTCCGTCTGAACACACGACTAGTTTGTGTGTCTAACTGTTCGAAGAAAACAGCTGTGATTCGAGTACGTGCTGCAAAACTGTTCACTCTTGAGGTTGAGAAACTGATTTTGAGACGGAAGCTGTGCACAGCTATCATGAGAAGCTATCGAATTTAAATGAATGATTACACTTTTCTTTTTATAATTGTTGGAAATTATTTTTTACGATGCGTCGAAGTCCTCGCAGGTACAGAGTAGACGGCGCTGCCTTGCTTCTGAATACTGGATTTGTGTTCTATGAATCTTAACCCTCATATGCATGAAATGGGTCCCCGGGGACCCATCAGCTCTTAAAATGTCTGTATATTTTTTTCTAGTGGACGTGGAAGTCCTATATTTTACGTATTCCTTCATTTGTCATCCCTAGGCACGTGGCAGATTAATAGTTGGCTTATCTTTCGTATATTAGATGACACATAAAAAAATATGACAAAAAACGTCTGGGTCTCCCGGGACCCATTTCATGAACTAGACCAATCTGATGTGAAATATCACTTTTCTCTCGCATTGTTTGGAACCGTATTGCATAAGAGGTCAGCTAACGACTAATTCAGCTCGCTGCAATCATCCCATGCCTCGATCATCACGCTTAGCAAGACTAATAGCCAATCAGATTGCTCAGCCAATCACCTTGCTGCAGCTTTCCTCATGATCAAAATTTTGAAACAAGTTTAGTGTGAGTGCCGGTATGTCTCGACGTCCACCTAAGCGCATATGTGCTCAACAAGCGACGCGTCTTATTTTGGAACTAGATGCCGACGACGAAGACATCGACGATATTGCAAACTCTGAAGAGGAAGTTATTGATCGACCCGATACTGAAATCGAGACTGCTTATGAGATATCGGAAGATGAACCCGCCGTCGTCACCGGTGATGCTGATCAGGTATGTCTATATCATACCACTTCCATTGATACTGAAATTCCTGCTCCGTCTCATCGTGAAGAAATTTCAAGTGACTACGTCGGAAAAAGCGGAAGAGTTTGGAGCAAAACTCCCCCTCCTCCATCACGAACTCGAGCTGAAAACATTTTCAGAGGAAGAAGCGGCCCTACTGTGACTACTCAAAGTAAGACTGAAGCATTTGACTTGTTTCTGTCAAGTGATATGCGTCGGGACATTATTCGATTTACTAACAAGCACGGTTCTAATGATCCAAAGTGGTACAATATTGATGAGTTAGAGTTCGATGCCTTCATGGGACTACTGATTCTCTTCAGTGTCACGAAGGGAAACCACGAGAGCGTGCGTGATGCTTGGAGTGACGGCCCGTTGGCCAGACCAGTTTTCAAGGCAACCATGTCTATAAACAGATTTGAGAGTATTCTAAGTCACATTCGATTCGATGAATCCGATACTCGTCAGTCAAGACGACAGACAGACAAGTTCGCCCCATTTCGGGATATGTGGCAAAAGTTTACACAAAATTGCAAGATTCATTTTGATCCTGGTGTCAACTTGTGCATCGACGAGCAACTTATTCCGTTTAGAGGTCGTTGCTCTTTTAGACAGTACTTGCCGTCAAAACCCGACAAATATGGGTTAAAAATCTTCATGTTAGTCGACTGTGATACCGGATACTTGTATGATGGAATTCCTTACACCGGTGGAGCACAGGACGGCACTCGTACAAGTGGGTTGGCATCAAAAATTACGGAAGATCTTCTGTGCAATTTGTATAATACCGGACGAAATGTCACCGCCGACAATTATTTTACTGATTTTGATCTGGCGGCTGAATTGCTTAGGAAACGTTTGACATACGTTGGAACCGTAAGAAAAAATAAGCGGGACTTGCCAGTCGAATTTCAAGCTGACAAAGATCGGCCAGTTGGATCGTCTTGTTTTGGATTTGATCAGAAAACGACGATTGTCTCGTACGTTCCTAAAAGAAACAAGAGCGTGATTTTGATGTCTACTATGCATCATGACGACAAAGTGGATGAGACAACAGGCAAACCAGACATCATTCTGTTTTACAATCATACGAAAGGAGCAGTGGATACTGTAGACCAGCTCTGTCACTCATACAGTGTGCAGAGAAAGACAAGACGTTGGCCGCTGGCTTACTTTTTCAACATGCTCAACCTGGTAGGCATCAATGCCTTCATTGTATTCGTCAAATCTCTTCCACTCTTGGACGCTTCAAGTCTCAGTAGAAGAAAGAAATTTCTTACTGAGCTTGGAATGGATTTGGCAGGGCCCTATATGGAACATAGAAAGCAGACCTTGACAGGAGTTCAGCGCCCGATTCAACATGCAATGGCAGTGTGCGCCAACGACCAGGAACACGCTGGGCCTACTGATGAAGTAAGCCTACCGACAACTTCCTTCAAATCATCCAGGAAAAGATGTCACCGATGCGCAAGAGATAGAAAGGTCTCTCGAACCTGTCATCGATGCAACAGAACTGTATGCGCTGAGCATTCGTTGAAGAGAGAAGAAATCACCTGTACAGAGGACTGTGCGATCTAATTCATTCATTTGAACACAATAGTAGATAACGTTTCCCCTACAATAGACAAGTATTATTCTCCTTTTTCGCAATAATAATAATTTGTTTTTACAAGTGGATGTCTTTTGAATTGTAGCATGACAGGGATGACTGATGCAATAAGATTAGCTACAGAAAAAAGCCAACCTCACTAGAAATAGTCATGTATGAATACACCTCATATGTCTTTTGAGCTCTATTCAGACATGTTAATTTGTACTATCTTAGTGGTATTATTGAATTATTGTGAGAAAAATGTCATGAGTACACGTTGGTACAGTTTCATTATCAACATGGGCATTAATTACGATTTAAACGCAGATTTCTGCCAATGGGTCCCCGGGGACCCATTTCATGCAGTAACGTCGGTAAAATATTTCATGCATATGAGGGTTAAATGGAAATGACACTTAGTTTGGCCTATATTTCTGGTTACAAATACGGAAGGTGAAACAATATACTCAGAAGCGATTGTTGCAATCGAAAATGTGAGGAAATTTATCACAAATATCACAATTGTTATGTTTCCTGCTCGGCTTTTGTTTCTTTAGACACTGTGATAAAGGCCAACCTAGGCTACTCGTCAGAGGAACAGGAACTTCATATTTCTTGATTAGCTTTTCGGTTTTTCTTGTGAAGCGGTCACTGGCAAAATCTATATTCAGCGTAGCAGCATTACTCAAGGGGCATTCCACACCAAAACGTCAAATGGCCCGTGGTGAAGGTTCTCTGATTTTCTTGAAATTCACATATTTTTATCATTTGGGTCTATCTAGATGAAATCCAAAATATTTCGCAAAAAATTCTATCGTGAAGGTCACTTGCGTGCCCTTGACTTATTCGAATTTTTCTATTTTTAGAGAATTTATGAAAAATCATATACATCTTTGACGGCCTACATCACCGATCTCGCAGCGAAGTTGAGAAAAATTCTTCTTAGACTGCTTACTTGATACCCAACCATAGATGTTCGAAGCGGAATCCATCACTTTTTATCGCTGCGAGAACATTTCTGTGGGCCCTCTGACGGCCTACATCACCGACCTCGCAGCGAAGTTGAGAAAAATTCTTCTTAGACTGCTTCATTGATACCCAACCATATATGTTCGAAGCGGAATCCATCACTTTTTATCGCTGCGAGAACATTTCTGTGGGCCCTCAAAAAAGTAAAATATTCAGAAAATTTTTGAAAAAATCGAATTTTCAAGCATTTCTTAAAAAACGCAAAAAAAGTAATTTTGTGGTCCCTTCTCCCACAGGCGACTTCAAATGCATGCAAATGATTGCAAAAAATATTTAGAAAATCACCAGGGATCGGGAAAATGGTTTTTGAATCTCAAATTATATGAACAATATTCAATTTTTGACATTTTTAACTCAGTCCTGACAATTTCTCGCAGCAGCTACGCCAATTCTGATAGGTCGAGTGTTTTACGCTTCACATGATCTATCTGAAACTGTGATCAGAAGTAGCTTTTACTACCCAGAAGTGTGATCTTTTTGATTTGAAAATGTGGTAAAATTTGATCATTTTTTGTGGTGCTACTATCAAATTTATAAATAGTATGTATTTTGCAATTAACAGATACTATTCTTTTATTGTCGAATTTCGTTAATTCTACCTCGGATTTCACAGCCTTGGTCACCCTTTCAATTTGTGTTATGAAAGGCATCGTATATTAAGACCCGTTCATTAGGCCTTCTAAGGTCTTAACTCATTCACGGTCATAATTAACGAGACTTGATTGTATCTCTAAACAGTTAAATGTTGAAACACGTTTCACATTTTCCTTTTATTGTTTGAAAAGCAGATAAATTTTCTAAATTTATTGAGAGGCAGAAGGCTGATCGAATTGCTTAATTATCTACGGACAAGATGAATCACAGACACAGACCGAGGAATTGAATAGGAAAGACTTCCTGCTTTTATCAACACGTGAAGCCGGTAAACAGATCATAAGTGTCTCCCGCCAGAAAATACTTCGGCAAGAAGTTCGTGGATGCTATTATAGTCGCGGCAATTATTCATTGATAAAAAAGATCATAATTAGAAGCTCATAAGATAATCGGTGAGCTTTTTCACAATTTCTACTTATATACAGCTAAGTAATCACGCAGTACGTATAGTTTCTGGTACAAGCGTTTATTAAGTCTATCCACAATTACAGCTTCATAAAATTGTGTCCCAGTTATTTCATGCCTTCGCTGAGAGTAAGTCTGTATTAGCATCAGTAACTTCTTGGAAATCCCTGAATTAGTCGTCTCGATGAATACTTTTGGGCTTCAAATTTGATGAATAAATGAGAATTTTTTGCTGTAATGTGCTAGTCTCTCGCAATTTCCGCTCATAACGCACCATCCGAAATTTTCTGGGAATCCTTCACACACACGGCATCGAAGCTCCCGTGACTCAGTCTAAACCAAGCAACATACTTGAATATTTATAAATATTTTGTGTATGTAGGGATCCGCCTATATTTCGCTCATAGTGCATGGTTGCATAAATGCATGAAAGAGGTCATCATCTTTTTTTGATCGCTATAACTAATTAGTAGGAAATATCCTAAGACTTGAAATAAGCACGAAACTATTTTGCTACAGTTGACGATGCGCTTCGTCCAAAAAAGGACTCAACAGTTCGGCTCGAAAGGGCGAAAAATAGCTTATAACTACATGTATTAGAAACTTAGGCCTATTGAAGATACGAGTATACGTGTTGAGATCAGAAATCAAATCGGCTAAACTGCTCAAGACATTGAACGCCCACTTCTAGGAAACAACCACCAAGGAAAGTTTTCCTCGCAAGTGTCTATAATTCACTTTGTCCTCCCCTCACAGTATTACACCTGTCCATCATGAATGCAAGAAAAATTCGTCGACGGCAGATTGTGCAAGATTAAGCCATAACATATTAAATTAAGAAGTAGATAATTCTCATCTCGACCTATCTAAGATAAAAGAATAGTAAGGTTATTGTAAACCAAATTAGACATAAGACCGAACTTTATTTACTTACTTCTCATTTGACTAAAGAAGAAAATTCCTCGACAAATGATTGGGTCTCTGTCGATTACTTAAGCGATCAATATCCTGGACAAAGAATTTCGATTGGTGAAAATTGGGCGTAAGTCGGTACGCTAGCCAGAGGAGGACAATTTTTCAGGTCCTCCAAGTCTCCCGATATTCACAGATATCCAGGGGAGGACAGCGTGAAGAGAATTGAAGAACCAACACTAGTTAACTGCAGAGGAGTTTTAGGCCATGATAATTCTGAAAAAGATTTTCCTAGATTTGAAATAGGTACTAAAGTTAACTAAGTTGAAATGTTTTGCTTTAAAAATATGAGTCATAATAATAAATAAATTTATTTCCTTCAGTCATCGAGTATATCCTTTCATTCAGGTTGCCAATCTGCTAATTGCAAAGCACATACTACTTATAAATTTGATAGTAGCAGCACAAAAAATGATATAATTTTACCACATTTTCAAATTCAAAAAATCATACTTCTGGGTGGAATAAGTTACTTCTGATCACAGTTTCAGATAGATCATGTGAGACGTAAAACACTCGACCTACCAGACTTGGCGTAGCTGCTGCGAGAAATTGTCAGGACTGAGTCAAAAATGTCAAAAATTGAATATTGTTCATATAATTTGAGATTCAAAAACCACTTTTCCCGATCCTTCGTGATTTTCTAGATATTTTTACAATCATTTGGATGCATTTGTAGTCGCCTGTGAGAGAAGTGACCGCAAAAATACTTTTGCGTTTTTTAAGAATGGGTAAAATGGTTTAAAAGAAATGATGAAAATATGTGAATTTCAAGAAAATCAGAGAACCTTCGCCGCTCACTTTTTCCGAAATTTGATGTGGAATGACCAGTTGTGTATTTTCTAGTATTTTTGGCTTGCCTAGTAATTTTGGACGTTTGGCTTTGTTCATATCGACTAAAGAATATCCTGATTATTTTCAAACTGTTGATAAGTATTTCTTCATTTCGATTTATGTCTGTCTCATCAGTACATCTATCAGTAACATAGTTAAAGCTATTAGTAAGAAAATCATTTTGTTTTCCATTGAAAGTTTGATGTCTCGGTCTTCGTTAGTATTCCTGCATAGTTTTGATTTCATCTTTGGCTTCATTCTGATGGTTCGGTTCTTGCGTGATGTTCCAGTTTTAGTTTCCTGCTTCAGCTTCAGCTTTCTGCGTCGGTTTCAGTTTATTATTTTGGATTCTGTTTCTTGTTTCTGATTCAGTTGAATGTGACTGCAGCGTGAAATGCTCAAATAGGGCTTGGCCTCATGAACTCCATCAGATGAACTTCAAAAATAGCAACTTATGTTCGAAAAAGACAAAAAAGTTCAGAATTAATTCCTCTTCTGTAGATCCTCAGCAGCAAATTTTGATGAATGATGTTAATAAAATTCAATCAACTATTTTAGACTCTTTACCGATGCATAAGGGAGCTCATTATTAGTGTTGCTCTCAGAAAGTTCTAGAAATAATGAATTACAAGTCTGTAAAGCAAATTTGGCAAAATGACAATTTTGATTCCTTCTATTGTGAGTGAAATGTGATTTACTTGAAAGAAAAACAAGGATTTCACATACGAATAACGTAAACCAAATGATTCATCATTCTAATCGACAATATCGTTCACTGAATAGACAAAGAAGGACACTGTTTATCATTTCATTCTTTCAGGTGGAGAGAAGGTGTTCATATTCTATTCGACCTCCAATTTCACTGCGGACACCTCCCATCCTGCGGTGGAAATCAACGGGAGGTATGAGTGGATGCAGAAGGAGGATAACTTCATCAAGTGTCGACTTCCGTCCTCCCGAGCCGGTTTGATGGACTTCAATGACGTCTCCGCCACTCTGGAGAAGGTCTTCGGCGGTGCAAAGATCGGAAGGATCCAGCAGGCCCGAGGGTTGGGCGGAGGGAAGGACGTGGCTTGGGTCTGCTCACGAGATGATGAGGCGAAGATCACTGTTCAGGACATTGAGCTTTCTGACAAGGATGGGAATATCTTCACCTTAAAAGAAGTAGGGAAACCTGACGTCACAGAGATCACAGCAGGTGGAAGAGTGTTCATCTGTGGAGGACGCAGGACGATTCTGCGAATCTACAAGACTTGATGTCTTCCTAACTCATGAACTTCAGAGCACAAATTCCTCCTCCAACCGTCACACGCTTCCCTTCCACCCTCCAAGACTTCGATGCAAAGAGAAATGTGTGAGTCCTCTCCTCCGACATGCTTTCATTCTTCTGTGAATGTCATTGAAACAACGAACTTCTTCCACTGTTCCTTCAAATTGGAACGATTCTTAGAATGAAGTGGAAAGTCTCAATAGTTGAAACGTGAACAGTCTGCGTACAACTGAATTTCTAATACGAACAAGTGATAAAATCCAGAGAATGAGTATTCACCAATTTTGAAGAAGTTTGACAATGCTACTTCTCATCTGCTGCATCGCTAATGATTGATTTGTTTTATGCTTTGCTCTACACCATCTCCATATTTCACTTTTAATCTGCATTGTTTGCATACAGGACGATCTCAATTCCATACTACCCGTATTATATTTTATAAAATGTATTTTTTTACATTTTATTACTCATGAATATCCGCTAACGACGTCATCAAAGTATCCACATGATTTGTTTATTGAATTGCCTGCGTTTCAGATGTGCGAATCCCAACCATGTGCGGTATGTCAGATCAACACCGAAGTAGAAAAGGCGGAGAAGCTTGTAAATTTCAAATACTTGTCACAGTTTGAAATAATTGTTGTTGATGAATTAAGACTAATTTCAACTTTGACTAAGATGGACTTCTCCAATAATGAAGTGTATGATTTGCGTTATTCATCAACGGATGAGTAGGAGATGACATCCTGACTGGGTTTGACTCTATTTGCCTCAGTTGGGGGCATCATGGCTCTCCCCTCGGTTTTTTATCTCACGCCGGAACGAATAATTGTTAGAAGGTCTCCTTCAGTCACTTTTCCTAACTTTGTGTTGACTTTCTCTGAGTGACAGCTGTTTTTTGTAGACCCAATATTTTAGCCACAGGAGCCACATGAAAAACATTTACTACCACATTTATCGACATTTTGGATTTTCTCCTCTATTGACAAGAATTTTGAGTTCAAAGTTGATTTGCAACTTCTGTAGTTTGCCCGTTCAGGAAATATGGTCGAGTAATTATGTTAATTGATACTCAGATACTTTTACCTCCTTGTGATGACTAATATGACGTCCATACATGCTACTTATAAATACGAAGTTTAGAAAAATGATTGTTTGATTTTTAAAATGCTATTTATGGTGAGAAGAAGTATTTGGAACGAAAAAGCGATGCCACCATCGGATAGAACATGCGCAAAATAGGTGCACTGCAAGTCATGCCACAGAAGTTGATGGTTTTGAAGAACTGAAGGGGCGGCCATAATGATCCTCCCCCCTAACACGACAAGAAGAAGCCTGAGGCAAATTGGGTTCAATGCACAACGTCTATTCACTGCATTTGCTCTTTATTTCAGATATGTGAACATGAGTTCAGCTTTGATCTTTTAAGAGAACATTTCCTGCGTGTGACTATTGAGCTCAGTTGTATAATTGTGCAGAAATTTAGTTCGGGAATTATCTGCATGTGCAGTCTGTACATCCTTGTGACATTTCCTTTACATTTGAACAATCATTGATCAATTAGCTTTTAGTTTTTCTAATATTTAGACCTAATGCAGACGACAGGATAACGGACATCTGCAAAATGGTCAAAACACAACAATGTTGATATTTAGGACTAAATTGCTCGCTTCAACGGATTCAGCATTTCAATAAAATGTTTTAAGCGCTGAGACATCAGGTCATACTGAGAACACAGTCAGCAGATGCTAACAAATGATTTTAACAAATTATTGCTGCATTTCTATAGAATATTTCTGAATTCGCAGTAAATTGAACATCCAAACTCCACTTCCGATTATTGAAATGAAGTGGACGGTCTAATAACCAAAGAATTTGACTTCTTAAAATGTCAGAAATCATTAAATAATACAGGAAAAATTATTGCATGTACTCCTTGAAAATTATGCCGCTTGGACATGAGAATAAGAAAAGTGCTGGTCAGAAAGGGTCACAGAAATTGATTTCAAGCAGTGAAATCCTGACATTGGATTGAAAAGGAAAGGTTTGAAGGAACCTGTATCCTTTGAAATGCAACTTCAGCGCGCTTCTATTTCTACTGTTGATGTTGAACTGACCCCTAAATATCAATCAAAGCATGTTGATATGCTGACCACTTATCTCTACTTGTCATTGTATTTTAGGGTGGTCCAAGCTCCCATAGGAAAAATGAAGTATCTTCAATCTTTCTTCCCTCCCCGGAAAATGTTCCTTTCTAGGAGAAAATCAAAAGTCTTCATTAATACTCTTCATTCCGAGGTCATTTAGGGGTGTCTCAAGGTCATCAAAAGGTCAAATATCAAAGAATTCGATTTTTCTCATTTTTACTCCCTTTCTCGAATTTTGAGTGGAATCCAAAGCAAGATTAGTCCACTCATGACTTAAAATGTGTCGCGGAAGGATAGAGGAGGAATATTTGCTTGGATAAAAGTAATTCAAATAAGCTTACATGCACTTTTTGTAAGTATTTAAAGGTTAACCCTCTCCAAGATCATTTTTCATGACTCCAACGGTCAGGGGGTTGCATCCAACTCGGGAATCCAATTGTAGGTGGTGGCTCGTGAGGGGCACTTCGATACTCTAGGGCTACATCAATTTCAAGTTTCAGTTTTCTGTTCGTTATTTTGACCTTCAAAGCTTCAGAAGACGTGGTTGGCGTTTGTGTCATCAATCTCAATATCCAGCTGCAGGTTTCATTTATTAAAAAATGAATTAAGAGGTTTAAAGAAGTTTTTTATCAATGAAAATTATTACTAGCTTTTACATGTACTTGTAGAATTGTGGAGTTTAATAGCAATAATTACTCAATAAACTCAATAGCAAAAATTGAGTTTGATGATGCTAAATAAGTCATGTTCAATGAATGCAACACAACTTTTATGCAAAATGCATAATTACATGATGTACAAAATGCATAGTTTAAAGATATGTTCCTATTATGTCTGTATTATGTACTAGCGTGTGTACCTCATCATGCTACTTGTATCCTTCATTCTGCTTCTTTGGATGTGATCACAATTTGCAAAAGAAAAATGCGAATCAAAATCTTGATCTACAATGATAGCACTATAACTCAAAGTGTTTAAATATATCAAGTGTGGAAACTCCCCATTAATCTAATGTATTTTTGGTGGCGACAAATCCGCCATCAAATCCGCCATCGATGTTCTAAATTTTTCTGTTCAGTGAATCATTATGATCTGTGCGTGAAATGGCGTCTGGTAAGTTGATGTTAATGATAGTTGATTGAATCAACTCAAAGTTTTGTAACACGAGTATAGTCACTACATTTGATGCAGTTGATATCACCCATCAACGGTTATACATTTCATTTAGTAAAAGCAAGTATTATTCTTAAGTGGCAACTCAGTGATGTTGAACTACATAGTCCACACAACCTCGTTCATGATGATGTTCAAGGCTGACAAACACTCTGTCTAATGGTCGATCTTGTAAAAAAAGTTTGACACAATGAACTGGATGAGTAAGTCGGTCAAACTTTTGGCATATAATGAAACTATGTGTAAAGACGATAATTGTATAAGGTGCAATAATTTCCGCCATGACCATTATGATTGCGCAACAAGATCAATTTCGCACTATGATCCGATTCAACCCAGTTTACCGCATCATGAATGTTATACGAAAAGCTTCTTCCAAGTTATTATGTTTGGTAACGAACACCCTTTAATAACAATTTTAGTAGGCCTATTAGAGAAAGAATAGTGGCAGCTGAGAGAGTCTTTTTATGAGATTACTTTCAAAAAAAGAAAATTAGCAGTTCTTTAATTCAACTAGCAAAAATGAAATTAATTTTTAGTTGCCAACAAGGCTTGAATTGATCCGATATCAAAAGACGTGACGTTATTCGAACGCAATGTTGCGTGTAAATAACCAGACAACTGAGGCCAAGTTATTCCCACGTAAAAGTGGGTACCAGCAGTCATAACTATGCAGTGAGGTTTTCAGACGCAACAATTTGTCGAAATGGTAACTGTCTTTGCTGAACGGTTATATTTTTGCATGATCACTTCAAATATTCCGCATAATTTATTTAGGCATTCACCGTTAGAATTAAGCAATTGCTTCTTAGAAGTGGTTGTCTACTGAATACGTTACCAACGTTTCATAGTACCAAATTTATTGGAAATTTTACAGATTTTTAGCATATACATGTAATGATATACTGAATCTGTCTTCTTGGCAATTCGTAGTCGCTGCTCGTCCGCGATTTCCACATGATCATCATTATTCTTCATTAATTGTACAGTTTTTAATTTGATGTGAAATCAACATGTTTGAGAAAAGTAGTAGGTATATCAGAAGGAACAAATTGATGCACTTGTTTAATCTGATAGGCATTCCCGATTAACCAAATTCAATGGCACTCTATGGGATTCTATCACACGCAATGGGAGTGCCATAGCACACTTTAACGTTCAATCGAACTCTATTGGATCCAATTGCACTGGAAGTGGGAAAATATGAGTGCCATAGAAGCTATCCAAAAGAAGCAAACGCGCATCGACAGTTTTGACTCCGTAATCTGACTTTGTCCAATGATATTGCAACATTTGCATGTTCAGTATAATTTTAGATGCTTTTGGCATGTGCAACAGTCATTGTTAATCACATCCTTTGGTCGTGTCTCAGTGTCTCGTATTTTTACGAAAATCCGTCGTTTGCTGAATCAATCATCTTATCCTGTTTGTCTCAATCATCACACCAATGGAGTAAGTTCAATTGAAACGAATTTATTATTTGTATAGTCCATCAGTCAAATCATCAAGTCCTCATTGTTACAGCAATTCATTCGCGCACTGTTTTATTGAATTATGCAATTATTTAGATTTTTTGAGGTAGGAACTGGAACTACTGTATTATAAGTTTATGTAGACAGTCTTATCTATTCCTCGTTCTATTGCCGTATGTATAAAGTAGACAGTTCAACAATACGTTCAAGTGCTATGCCATGTGTGCTATCACAGCACAAAAATTATTGCAAATTGAATATTTTATTTAGATTTAGTTATTCAGGATATTAACTAAAAAATCGTAGAACTTTCTAAACGAAGACCTACGCAAACATTTATGCTATAAGTCTTGAAGATGCGCTGTAATCACTTAAATAATGCAGCAGTTAGTTACATCGAAATTATAACAGAATTTCTCTTATTTTAGATAACGGATATATCTTTTGATTCCGCTTGTTTCATAGCTTTCTCACTGGCCCAAGCATATCATCGTAAGTTATCTAGGGGTCTAGCAGTTAGTTCAAACAGCTGTGCAAATATCATCCAATGCTATACGCAAAGTTTTTAAGTAAACAATTTTGATTATGTTTTTAAATTTCAGTTAGGGTTGATCGGTTTCTTTCAACGAGTCTGCTGCGTCTTCTGAGAAATCCACGTTCGGTGAAATCCTCGAATCGGTGTTTTAAGCCATGAAGTAAGTTATCAAGTCCTCGGTGTTCTAACAATTTATACACTACTATCTGAAAGAATTATAGTCCAATTATTTTTGGTCTTTTAGCTATCATTTAGAAAATCGTTATTCAATTTCACTTTCAAAACCTTTGATATGTATTCTATCAGGTTGACTCCACTGTAAA
Source organism: Prostheceraeus crozeri (assembly GCA_907163375.1). NCBI lineage: Eukaryota > Metazoa > Platyhelminthes > Polycladida > Euryleptidae > Prostheceraeus > Prostheceraeus crozeri. The sequence goes on from CAJQUW010015261.1 coordinate 57,369, forward strand.
ATTCTAAAGATTCTAAGATTTCCAAATAGCAAGTTAGTGAAATTTTGACGGGCATTCAAAAAATATCACTTTAAACACACTGATGCTGGCAAATTGCCTAAGTTACTGCACCTGCAATAATTAATATGATAATATAAAATTTAATATTTAAAAAAAATAAAAAATTAATATAAAAACTGCTTTTAGCAAAGACAATGTAAATGGAATAAGAAAACATTGTTTTCAATATTAAAAATCAAATAGGACTATTTAATTATTCTATTTACATTGTGTATGCAAAAAGAAGTTATTATTAATTATTGCAGGCACACTTACTTAGGCGATTTGCCAGCAGTGTGTTTAAAGTGATATTTAATGAATCGAAATTTCACTAACTTGCTAATTGCAAATCCCAAATTAACCTAGGCATGGCTGCAACCTTAAAAAGGGAGTTGTGTCGATCTTGAGAGATGTGAACTAGGCTTGCTGATGATTCCTGATTTTGGATGAAATAGCAGCTATTCAGAGTATCTGTTTCAATTATTTTCAACTGAGGATGCAACTCAATATTTAATTATTCTACCTCCCAACTTTAGGTAGATTATTATTGTTGTCATTATTCCAGTTCAGTCATAACATTTTGCGATAGATATTGTGTTATAGTCATATTTCTCTGTTACAACATTAACAGTATTTTAACATAAGCTGTTCGCAATTCGTACATGTATTCATCTCAGATCGACTAATTTCACCAATCTTTTTTTAATAGCATGATTAAAGATCAGACATGTCTTTCTTTCATATAAAAGTAACAAATTTTTTTAAGCACCGGTGATAGAGTTGTCAATGCGGGTGCGTATCAGCAAATCCAATGTGCTAAATCAATGTATTTTTCTGAGAATTTACTTTTAATGAGTATTGGAAATAGTAAAAGAATTATTCAAAAGTGTGTTTGTCTGTCGATTTATTCTCAAGAGCTAATTTCATTTCATAAAGGTCAATCAATCATTTCAAGATCTAGATGCAAAAGATATGGTGATTAGTGTCTAAGGCTTATGTTTTTAGATCAAATTTGTTGCTTGACATGTTTGGTGCTTGTAGATAGCTAATTGAGAAGTGTTTCAATTTCTTTGTTCTGATGTGAACGAGGCCGCTTTCTACTGCCAATCCAAGTTTTGAAAAAAAATCACATTTTTCTTCATAGAAATGAAGAAGGAAAAACGAAGAGGAAATGATATTTGCAAGCATGGAAATTATGTGTTAAAAATCAGTTCTGTGTACCTACTTGTTAAAAACATAATAATATATGAACTTACAGTGATTACGATTAAGCAATGATTCACATCTATATCAATCACATATCGATATGAATAACTCCACGTTTAAAAAAAATGTTCTTCATCAAAATATTGACCTCTGTAAAAAATATTATCAAAACTGAAGACAAATGGATCCAGTTTAGCTCGAAAATTAAAACCTGTAGTCAATTGTCAGATCAATTGTGAAGGGCTTGAACTAATTTTATACGAGTATGTGTTACGCAATATTTTGACTGGGAGTTGGGGAGAGTTGCGAAGTCAGCAGCACATGGCTTGAAGTCTCCCAGGACTTTGGGACCCAAAATTATCTAATTTCAGTTAGTTGCTTTCAGACATAATTTTGAAAGAATTTCATATTTTCATGCACTTTTCCGGATCGTTCAGATTTTGCGGATTTTCATATTTAATATCCTGCTCCAGCAGTCTGATGAAAGATATCTTTACACATGAATATCAGTAATAAGATCAGGACTAGGATTCAGTTCTGTGATCCTGCAATTATTAAATTAATACTTTTCATCTATTAATACATTTCAAGACGGCCGCTTTAAATGAAGGAGTGTAAGTTCCGACATTTAGTTGTTCTGATAGGAAATATATCACTATCAAGCAGCGTTTTACGTGTGCTGTGGTGGTCAGAAGGGGGGGATGCCGGGATGCATTCCCCCACCAGCCCAAAGTATTGTGATATAAAATATGAACATTCAATTCATCAATTTAACATCAGCATATTCTACATTTTAGCTTCCAAGCAATAATTTGGCAATGTATCTGCACTGAAATAGTACAAAAGTCGGACGGCAAAACGAACTCTATCTCGTTACATCATTTCCGCTTATATCACTGATTTAGAGCTTATCAACTTAGAGACATGTAAAACCAAGGAATGTAGCGGCCTCCGCAATAGGTTTGTTTATCCTAGGCAGCTCAGATGTTGATGACCCGCTGTGATATTGCGCATCCTACATGATGCACTTGAATTAACAGATGTTCTGCCCATCAGCTCTGTGATGCAAGAAAGTTGACCAAGTGCTTTCAAATCCGTTCGACCCACGGACCTTCCACCCACAGCATTGTCGGGAATCGGGATGCGATCTTGAAATAGATGGTAAAAATTTCCTACTGTGGAGGTCATTGTGGGAATAGCGCATGATGAATAATGATATAAAACACATCAAAGCAGTGAATACTACGAGCTTATCTTAGCTTATAAGTTAGCACATTCGACAGATACTTCTGTCCCACTTTGTGCCTATAATTATATTTCGGTTTTACATCATCAAATATTATTAATTGAATAAGTGAAGAAATAGATCGTTAAACGAGAGACTCTACAACTGAGAGTGTGTTGTGTCGATCGCCAGCAAATAAGTGATGCCTTCTATATTTGTCTTTATGCATGTATGTAATTAAGTATGCGCGATCCATTAATGTATTATTGAGATTAAATATGTACTAGCCATGATTCCCCATTCTTTGTTATTCCCATGCTACAATTCCCATCAAACTGAGGTGACCGACTTTTCAAAGAAACAAAGAAGAGAATCTATTCATAAAGATGATGAGTTGCTCTCTAAATAAGCATGTATGGACCAAATGTAATGACAGAAATCTAATATCACCGCCACCACAGTATTTTAATTAGGGCCTATCTATGAAGCTTGAATCCATGGTCCATAATATTTGAAAATATTTTAATTATGTATTAAAATTAAAATTCACACTTGAATTTTAATACAAACATGATAATCACCCTAATAAGTTTAACCTCTTTCCTTTTTATCTGATGCGGTTTTAGTAGGTGAAAGCATAAGAGCATAAATCTTATCTCTAATAATAGCAGTGCTTTTAAATCTAAAATTCTACCAGTATCGCAAGATGCCTACAAAAAGCTAGAAAGGACAATAACTTTACATACTTACACCTTGAATATACGCATGCATGCATGCATGGAAACCAATATAGTCTAATGTTCCATAAAGTTTTATTTTACTTACTTATTGTCATAAGTTTATTTGTCTGCTCTCACTAGGTGTGACACGCAGACTGAATCAAACTAATTGAAACATGATTCCTGCTAGAGTATCGATCAAGCAATGGACAGTCACTGGACAAGCAATCACGAAATGAATAAGTAGTAGCTAAAAAGTACATATGCAGAAAAATTACTAATAGGAAAAGAAGTGCATCGACAACTTGAATATAAAGAAAGGACCATTGTCTGATCGATATTCTAGCAGGAATCATGTTTCAATCAGTTTGATTCATTCTGCGTGTCACAACTACTGAGAGCAGACGAAACGCAGTTGTGACAATAAACAAGTAAAATGAAACTTCTGGCGATATTTTTCATCTGCAAGATCACAGCGGGGCGCAATTGCATTATTATGCTATAATCCTATATTAATAATATAAATCTCCAATACAAGAAACATAGCAATTATCAAATACTCTTCAATTGCAATATTTTGCATTATTTTTCATTTAAATGAAGTTTATCTGCCTATATGCAGAACGTCTATGTTCCATCATCAACTTATCATTTATCGCATATTTATAATGTATTTCCTGTTTGTTGCAGATCAACTACTACATTTCCCAATGGAAGAGAAAGAAACATGGTGAATGATTTCTGAGAAACATTTCATCGAAGCAAGTGTTCAAACGGCTAAAAATAGAAGATATTAAAAATCATTGGCTGTTTTTTGAATTAATGGCGTTTTGTGAATGATCATGAAATTAGCTAAAAAATAATGCTCCGTAGTGTGATTGATTCTCAAACTATTTTTTTTAAATCTGGGCCGGACTTTCACCGACATGTCAAGGGGATCGAAAGTGAAAAGTGCAAATACCTCATGCATGTTGTCTTCAAATTGACATTATCACAAATTGCTAAACTAAACTGATTATTCTTTACAATCATGATCACATAAAGCGTCAGTATGTCGCGGAAAGGTTTAGACACACTGTAGCATTAGGAGCTGCCATGAAAACTGAATTTCCCAAAATTCTGTGGGACAGAAGTTCGATAGAACAGGATTTCCCGAAATTCGATAGGACAGGATTTCCCACAAGTCTATGGGACAAATTAGTCCCACAGGCAATAGGATCAAAGTTCTCCAAAATTCAATGGGACAAAACATTCCAACAGTGCCATAGGATAGAGTTCCATAGCAATAGCACTACCCGCTATAGGAAAATTACAATAATTCCGTAGGACGTTTCCTATAGGAGTGCCATAGATTTTAGCTAATCGGGTGGACTTGATCTTGAGGTATGTTGCACAAAGATACAGAAAGTATTTCATATTGTCTTATCTTTGTTAACTATTCTTTTCACCATGCTGCATCTGACTTTGTTTGAATGTCAGTCAAGTCTATCTTATGAAACAGATGATTTGAACATGGAGTTCACTTGTCAGCATTCATCATCATTTGATTGATTGTGTCAGACTGACCATGTTCATGACGTAGGCGGTCGATGAACTTCTAAACGTTGTGTTTTTAATCATCTCATTTAAAGTGATTGGGAAGAGAATATCCACGAAACGACATCTTTGAATTCTTATCCTTTACTGAGAGTTGTACAACGTTAGGCAATGATCCGCATCATCCCGCGGTTTCATTCTACTTGTACAGATATTTCTGATCGTCCTTTTTCTCATGAGATTATTGAGATCTTCTCCTGCAGCTTACTTTGAGGAATGATCAATGAGAGAAGAGGCATCGCAGTAAAAAGAGTCGTATAGAGACGTGTTGAATTTCGTCTCAATTTTGATCCAACTTTTAATGGAAGTCTTTGACATATTCGTATTTGTAGGTTTTGTTGCTCAATCTAACTTTTCTGAAAGTCTCTAAAATGTCAGGCTTTTAGAATGAATAAGAATTATGAAGCAATGACCGTTTCCAGGAAATCAATAAATGATGCATCAATCTTGTGTGACGTTTTGCAGCAGCATTTTGTACATTGCTCTCTTACTTCTATTCCGAGGTTTCTGTTTTGAATTCGTAAATAAAACATCCTTTGTCAGCAATTGGTATTTCGGTAATTTGTCCTGTTCATGAATTTTTTGACTTTGTAATCAATTGTAAATTCATTGAAGTTTGAATGTATAATAATCATTATTTATTTATCTCTTTATTGGTTAACATATCAGGACTATTCGCATTGTTCAACGTATTTCATACAGTAAAAATAAATACATTATAATATTTATTGCCAAATACATCACTTTCTATCACTTTTATCAGTTACTACTTCTGTTTCTTTTGAGGCATATTTCAAGTAATGCAAACTTACAATATGTTGAATCAATCCCTTCTGAGAACACATGACAGACCTAGAAATGAGGATTGCTGCAGTTTTTGTGTTCTAATTAATTTCCGGGAATCAAAAGTAGACAGATCTAGATATTAGAATATCATACTGACAATCTTTAAAACAAAAGCATTGCATTTTAGTGTCAGCCTTATTAAACCGGACTGTGAAGGTCACTGAGATGTCGGGGAGGCCAATTCGCCATCCCTTCTTAGTTTACACGTAAAGTCTTGCTCAGAACTCTATCGTATGAAACATGTGAGTTGAACATGGAGTTAGCTTGTCAGCATTCATCATCAGTTTATTGATTGTGTCGGATTGATCACGTTCATGACTTTGACGCGTTGATGAACTTCTAAAAGTTGTGTTTTAATCATCTCATTTGAAGTTAGGGAAGAAAACATCCAAGAATCTTAGAATTCCCATCCTTTTCACGGAGTTTGCACAATGTTAGGCAAAATGGTCCGTGTGTTCCAGAACCGGAGATTGGAGGAGAATCCAACATATTTCTAACTATGGCCGGTCTGTGAATCGGATTGAATGTTAACGCATTCTCAGATGTCATCGTCCTATAGACAGGAAATCTATGATGAAATGTGGCTCAATCGAAAGCAAATTGGCACTGCACAATCGAAACAAACATTTTCACATATTTCTAGCACATTCACATGAACGGTGAGCCAGTTAATCTCCTATCAGTTATACGGTTAATATCGAACTGCGCTTCAGTTCCTAATTGAAGGCAATTGCGCCACTGATAACATAGAACACATTCTCTACATGATCATGGATTAGGGAAAGCAGTTTTCGGAAATTTCTGAATTTGGGAGAAGTTTCCGAAGCTGAATGAAATGTTCGATGACATGTTAGTTTCCAAAGATTTGCCTTTAAACCTAATAGTCCCTAATAGTTACAGACAAAAGCTAATGAGTTTTACGGGAGCTGCATTTTGGATTGACTGCAGAGCTTTGATGTAGAATCACACTCAGACATTCATCAATTGCTGCAATGGATTCCAATATGAAAGGAAATAAATATAAAACTATCCCTTACATTCTTATCTCAGTGGTTTATATTGTACAACCTCATGGATAGTGGAAAATCCTTAGTATTTGTACAAATTACATGAATATCAGTTTAGTAATTATGATCCACGCTAATTTAAGGCATTTAAGAAATAGACAACAAATTAGTTATTTTTTGATCGAAATATTGAAATGAAATTAAAAATCATAATCTTTGTAATATAATTGCACATATGTCTAAAAGAGATATCTGATGCAGTTATTTATTATCTGCTGTTTAGTATCTAAGCTCTTATTCTTGTCTGATAGAGACACGGAGATTCGTAGCAGACATGGATAGGATGTACTGCATTCTCCGAAAGTCCAATTTTCAGCCTCGTTCCCTGCAGAAAATAAATAACCATGCATTTTTTATAAGGGAAGAATAATTAAGAACAGATGTAATGTGGTTTAACCCCGGAAAGCCCAATGAGTCACTGGTGACATGAAAATGATGATGTTCAAGGGCAGAAATCTCCACCAAAGACGATGAATTTTTTGACATTTTTTGCATCCAACCCTTGCTAGCGATCTGGTAGTCTATGCTATTTCAGAAAATATTGAATGAACTTTCCATTCATTTCATTTAAATCACTAAGAAAAACTTGTGCTTCAAACTTTGGTTCTCTATCGAATCTACCTTTGAGAAAAGATGATTATTTTTGTGCTACATGCCATTTTGCAAAACTAGACTTGGTATGTAGACGGACAATGTTCTAAAGTATGTATATACCAAAAGAGAACTTTCTATACCGAATCCCTACTTCAGGAGAGTTTCTTACATATTGGTGGGTCATCACCTGTGACCCATTGGACTACGGTGGTGGAAGAAAATGATTGTCATCATAATAGACTAAGTTGCTTATTCCAGTTATAAAAATGCAATTTCTTTGTGCTTCCGATGATATAGCAACTTAGTACAAACTATTATTAAAAAGTACAAGTCAGATTGACACTCGCAAAGTCAGATTCACAACATCCTCTGCCGCCGTAGCCGTCGGACGCATTCATGTGCTGCTCGTACAGGTTGTCAGCGCAGCAAGGCAAATTCATGTTTTTGACACTCTACGCTTGTTTTTTTCTCGTCGATCTTTACGTCTTTCGATTCGGAAACTCTTGCGCTATCCAGCGATGTCCTTCGCTTAAATGGTTTCCGCAACCCTGCTCTGCAATTAGCGTTTTTTTCACTTTTTAAGTTGTCCATCAATTAGTCAGCATTCCTGCTTTCCACTCTGCATTCATCTTGCCTCCCATTCCCATGACGTCATCCCCACGAATCACCTACGCGCGGTCCACTCTTCTGCAGCTGAGAGGAAACTACCGACTGCCTCGCAAACAAAGACGCGCTCTCTGGTTCCATCGCCTCCTTCTTCCCAAAGCGATAATTACATCATCGAATTCCTGCCAACAGCCAACTTCTCCCTACTCATCCCCGACCGCCAGCACCAATGCTGTGACCAACGGACACGTGAAGTTACGCAAGCCGAAATCCCCACAATATCAAGCCCCATCTATTCTTGTGTTCAACGCGACGTCTCTTTTTAATAAACTTGACGATCTTCTTATTAGAACCTCAAAATTCGACGCGGACGTTGTAGTGATTACGGAATCCTGGCTTGACTCGAACATCTCTGATCATGCCGTCTCACTTCCAGGATACGAATTGGTTCGACAAGATCGTGATTCAAACGGAGGAGGTATTGTGTGTTACTGTAAATCACATCTGAAGATTTCTAGCGTAAGTAATACCCATGTTTCTTCTTTCAAATCAAACATTCTTTGTATTTGCATGGACAACTTTGATTTGACTTTATGTGCTATTTATCATCCTTACTGGGGTAAAGTCGCTGCACATTCATTAGTTTTGGACTTCGTTCAAGAATTGATAGATAACAGTGAAACCAGTCATTTTATGATTGTTGGTGACATCAATGATTTGAGACTTTATATTGATGATTTCTTTGCTTTGAATAACTTGAAACAGCTTGTTAATGTATCTACGAGAGGTCGTAACACTCTTGACATTGTTGCCACGAATATGCCTAAAAAATTTATGTCCCCTCATTGTATTTCGCCATTGGGACGTTCAGATCACAAAGGCATTTTTCTTAATAAATCAAGTGTGATTTCTGTTATCACCAGGAAAGTTAAGGTCCGTGTGGTTAAGGTCATGTGGATGATGTGAATGTTGCTGTTGACCATTTTCACATGTTCCTTCGCTATGTTTTTCTTCTCTACTCGACTGAACGAACCGTCCGTATGAGAAATGTTGATCCTGTTTGGCTGACCCCTACCCTGAAACTCTTGTCTGATGATCGTGACCGTGCGCTCTCTAAAGGGAATTATCCTAAGTATCTTCAGCTTAGAGAGAAATTTCGTAACTCTGTGCTTTCCGCCAAATTCCAGCATTTCTCTCATTTGACGTCTGACTCGACCTCCGACAGATGGAAATGTATCAATGCTCAAATAGCTGGCAAAAAACAACAATCAGCTTTTGACTTCGCTGATGTCATCAATCTTAATGATTACTTTCAGCGTGCATTTTCTCCTCCTGACATTCATCTCTTTAGTGATTCACGTCCTTTAACCAAACCCACCCCGTTTCGAGTCACTGAATCCTTGGTTGTCAATATGATTAAAAAATGCAAATCGAACTCTGTTGGTCCGGATGAAATTCCCGGATTCTTTTTCAGATCTTTCATCGATGTACTTGCTCTGCCTCTTACAAGACTTTACAACCAGTGTCTTCAAAGCGGCGTTTTCCCCAACCTCTGGAAATGTGCGAACATCACTCCGATTCCAAAGGGCACAAATGACCACAGACCCATCTCCATCCTACCCTTTTTGAGTAAAGTTCTGGAGCGGCTTATCAGAGACCATGTCCTATTACCTTCGTTTAATCATCATTTTAACAACAGACAGTTCGGGTTCATTTCAAACGGTCTTGGTGGTTGCACCAATGCTTTGGTAGCCATTCGCCTTTCTATCATTGAACACATCACTAAGAACCCAACTCATTATGCGAAACTTCTCGCCGTCGATTTTCGTAAAGCGTTTGATTCAGTTAGTCATTCCCTAATCCTCCATAATCTCAAGACAAACTTCGCCTGTGACCCCTTCACGATTAAATTCATACAAAGCTTCCTCAGCAGTCGTTTTCAGCGTGTTTCCACGAGTGGCCTCGTAGCTCCATGGAAAGAGATCCATAGTGGTGTCCCCCAGGGTTCCATTCTTGGCCCCATCCTTTTCATCACCCTGATTGATGACCTTCCCGTTTTGCAGGATACGAAAGTTGTTGTGTATGCGGATGATGTCACGTTGATTTTTTTGGGCGATGAGAATGCTGTTGATACTTTTCAGAATGTTGTGAATGTCTTCAGTGATTGGTGCGATGAGAAAAAGCTTACGATAAACTCGGAGAAAACAAAATGCATGACTGTCGCTCGAACGCTGCGCACTCCGCCAAATTGCCCTGTCCTGATCAACAATAAACCAATCGAGCATGTGAATTATATTAAGATTCTTGGTGTGTTTTTTTCTGATGATGCGAAATGGGACTTACAATTCTCTTCCCTGTACAGCAGATGTTGTCGCTCTATGTCAGTTGTAAAACGCTTGCGAAACAACCATAACTCAGGAAATGTATTGTGGCAGGCTTACATAAGTTTCGTTTATTGTCATATTGCTTTTTGCTGGCCTGTTATCTGCGATATCAACAGCAACTTCTTCCGCAAACTTGAACAACTTCATCGCATGGCCATGAAATGGTCTGGTTTTTCTTGTAAGTCGAGTCTCATCGATATGCTCGACAAGTGTTGTGCAAAGCTAATCAAGAAAATTGCAAGCCAAAAGGACATTCATCCCCTTGCTGATTTCTTCGTCACTCGTTCCCATGCTGCTAACGTGCGGAACCCCCGTGTGTTACTCCCTTTCCGAAGACGTTCGGCCATGTATAACAAATCTTTTGTTAAGTTCTGTGTTCACTCATGATTTGTCTTTCTGTACATATTGTCATTAACGCCATTTGTTTTTGACAAATAAAGAATTATTATTATTATTATTATTATAATAATTCAAGTAGGCCTACTGCATCACAGCTTTTGAATTCAAACTGCCTGATGATGGAACAAGAATGATGGATTAAATGATAATTTAATGTGTAATGTCGCGGATTAAATTGCTGCATGAAAGGACGTCACTGCTTCTTCTGTTTTCACCTCTGCTAAACCGCATTGATGGTGATATACGAAGATGTTTGAGTAGTTTATGGGTAGTACATGTATTTTCGGAATACTAAATCAACCACAAGTGGTGGAAGCATTGTGGAGGAGCAAATCTTCTGTCATTTTATTCACGAAATATCATTTTACTGAAGTCATAATGTATGAAAACTATTTCGAATCGAATTAATGAATTTTTCTTTCATCGAAATTGTCGGGGTTTCACTGCCATGAAAGCCCAAAGGCCCACTGCTGGCCATGCCCAAATTGGCACTTTGATATTCTAAAATTTCGAAATATCATATCATTGAAGTCAGAGTGAGCAAATAAGCAGTTTTGGAGAGCAACAATGATTTTTTACCAATATTTCTAATACCAGGTTTTCCGGGGTTAATAATGTGCACCGGTAAAAGAACCGGCGAGTATTTGGTTGCCCGGCCGGGCAGACGTTCAGAGCAGTCGACGAGGGGTCAGGACGGCGTCATCAAAACCGGCCGGTCGGTGATGGAACGATGCCAGGCGTCTCTGTGCCGGTTGGATAAGGTTCTGTTCGTCAGACATTATTTGGTCAACTTATGCTGCTAGCCATTATTCAGTTTTCACATTGCATACATAAAATGCATGAATGGTAGGCCATAAGTGAGAATTGCCGATTACAATATCATACAATGCAATTATTCTCACTTTGATAACATATTTCGTGCGGTGATCAGCAATACGCGTAATGAGTTTTTGTACTAATCTAATGAGTTGTACGAGTTCTTTAAAGTCTATAATAATGCTGACTACATTTTTAAAGCCAATCAAAATGAAGCATATGCGAAACAGATAATCAAAATAATGACCCAAACGTGCATTGATATGATAATAACATTGATACAATAATAATACATGTATATAATTGTATCTATATCCCGTCCCCACAAGAAAGCTTTAGGCGATCAACAATTCTAAGTTCCAACATAAGAAAAGTTTTTCTAACGATCAAAGTTCTGAGATTAACAATTTGTTCACTGACTGAGTGTTGATGTTACGAAATGTTTTGTCTGCGACGTGCAAACTTGATTTAAAGTGATTCACAGAATTGACATTTACTTCTTCAGTTGTGAGGGAATTCCAGTGATTTGCGACGTCAATTGCGAACTCTCTCCACAATAGTTTAAATTCAGATCTTTTGAGTTTACATTGATGAACGTGAACTGACGCATAAGAGTTTGGAACAATGAGCACGCCTCACTTGTCATTAATTTTTCATTTCAGTGAGTGTCTCTGTACAACGTCAATTAAAATGTATCGCGTGTCGTTAACTTATCAAACAATTCTCCACCATCCAATGTCAAATGTTCGGGTTGAAGGCCCCAGGTTGCACTGAAATCCATCATTCATTGCATCTCTAAGCTCCGCGTGTCATATAAACTATCCCATGTAGTGAAATTATTCATGATGAGAAACAATTTTACAATAGATAGGAGGCTGAGGAATACACAATGCTTCCAAAGTTCATAAAGGCTAGAAAATAGGATTCTGGACACTATATCATCGATAAAGTAGGGTTTGAACTGCATGTATAAGTTGCCGGTAATCATTTTCAACTGTTTAAAGAGCAGTTCGCAATATTTCTGTTACAAAACATAAATGCAAGATACTCTCAAATTATGTTACATTTACATGCTCATAATCCTATCAGGATCAGATGATTTTTAACGTCGTTGGACAGCGGGGCTCTCAAATTTCTGATGTTCCGATGGATAAAACGCTTTGAGAACAGCGCTACCATAATTTTCGAGTATCCTCTTTCAAATGGTGATGCCTTTTTCGCATGATTTGAATTTAAGATTAAAAATGTTTCAAATTTAAATTGATTTTCCATTTTTTTCATTTTTTATGAATCTATGCATTTTTTCCTCATCAAGAATTATCCATTACAACTTAAATATTTCTGCAAACCTTTACTCAAGCATATCTATATAGTGTTAAAGGTATGACATTCTATGTTCATTTTAGTACCATAAATGGCAATTTGAAATTTGAACGTAAATAATGTCTTTTCATGTATTATTGCATTTTTCTATCTTAACAAATGTCTCGTTCTAATGACTTATTCGCTATAAAGACCTGGTTATGATACATTCCGAATGGAATCTTTCGGATGGTGATATGTATTTTCCATTATTCTGTGGGTTTCATATCTAAAAATTCACATCAAAACTTCATATACTTCATAGGTCTATACTAGATGTGTGCATTCTTCATGTACTCATCTTGGGAGATAAGATGAATGTATATGTTGACAATCCTGAATTGCAAATGCATAAATATTATGTAAATATGACACAGAAACATTAAAACAATAATAATCAATGCTACTTTAAGTGAAAAACATCAATTTTCTAAAAGGTACTTTTAAAAATTACATTTAAAACTGACGTTACAATAAATCGATTGTGCCCAAATATTTACTGAAACTTCAACATACATGCAAACTAAAAGTCACATGAAATTAAACTTCTATCTGACTTTTTAAACTTTAATGATGTTACATTTACATGCTCTTAATGTTGCAATGATTGACTCTGCAATTTCTCGACTAAAAGTCGTCAACGGTCGTCATGGGACTAATTAAATTAACCGGCAGGACGGCGCAATGAGTAGTCGGCGCGCCGGTCTTCAATATTTGAGGCCGGGTCGGCGGCTGGCGTTACTAAAACCGGTCCGGACGATCGGCCGGTCGGCGGCCGGTTCCCATCCTGATATGTGCATGAAATATGAGGCGGGAATGCACGTGTATGTTGTCCACCAAGAGCTTTTCACCTGAAACTCAATCTAAAGGAATTCCGCAATCTCCTTTTAAATACAGACAAATGATTCGCCGCAGGTTATGTATTGAGAGGAGATGAAGGCCATCAGATTTTGGGAGGTCTACAACGATGACACATTTGCATTCGTTCCAGCCACACTGTCAACTATCCCTTTTTCTCGCAAAGTTGCTGAATTCAAATGCATTTGAAACTTCAAGCCGCAGCCGTGGTATTTTCTGTCGGCTCCAACCTGTCACCCCGGCTCTGGGCGGCTCCGAAACCCTGCTGATAGCAATGCAGCGTTCATGCGAATAGAACAGACGAGAAGAGGTTATGCAAAAGCAATAGAGGCCATTTCTGTCCAGGCGGAGGGATCCGATCTGCATCCTTAAAACTTCAAAATACTTAACCCATTTATGCGCAATGTTTAAAATTTTAAACAAAAATTCTAGTGAAGTTTTTTCACAATAAGTTCCTAAATTTGCAATATATCGCATATTTTTTTGCATAATCATCAATTTCATACTGCTATTGTTTAAGTTTCATTCTTTTTTGAATTGATGTTTCGCTTTTTCTATTCGTATCTTCGAGGTGAATTGAACGCACTTTTCGTACAAAGGAATATTTGAACAATATGAAGAGAACAAGGTAATATTTTGATCTGACGAACATTTTTGCTGAATGATATTGCTATATTTAGAATAAAACTGCTAGTTAGTTTGATTTTATCAAGTCAAAAGCTATTAAGAAATACAAACCTCTGATTTTTTTAAGGAAAATTATGTAATGTTTAAAAATTTAAACATCGCGCATATGCGATATCATTTTGATTATGACATGATTCTGTATGTCAACTTAGAGATCAAATTGTAGTGAATTTTGTTATCTATTAGTGCACTGACACCGTCCAAAACAATCATTAAGTTGTTTTATCAAGTTTTTGGCGTATAGATGGAAAAAATAATTTTGCTAGCTGGGTTCGAACCCTCGTCTCTAGACGCTTTGAAGCAGTCACGTTAGCAAGTCGGCTACTGCACATATTGATAAGCACTCTGTTTTTAAGTTTAAATATAAGCAGACAACCTACTTCTTAATTTCAAGAGTAATTTCAATAAAAACAAAGATAATAAAAAGAGTTAAAAAATTATATTTTTTTCAGACAAATGACAGCACAAGAGGCACTTGACCGAGTATTGGGTTCCGATGACGAAGAAGATTGCGAGGCGGTGGTTATGCTTCCACCTAATGATGGTCAAAATTCCGAGGAAGAAAGTGGGGATGAGGATGAAGGAAATATCAATCATCTTCATCGTAATCAGCTATTATCAGAGGTTGAACTGGTTACATCAGAAGATCACCAAGACAAGGCGGATGCGAATACGCAAAGTGGTAAGAAAAGAAAAATCTCGTGTCAGTGGACAAAGAAAGACAGTAACAATCGCATGGTAGTGAATAACGAAATGATAGAAGAGAATCAGAACGAATTAAATGAATGTGAAAAGCCAGTGGATTTCTTCAGGTTGTTTTTTGATTCAAAGCTAATAGAATCCATTCTCATTGAAACTGAAAGGTATACCAATGAGAGTTTCACAGCAGATCAAATATATGCGGTTTTGGGCATTTTGATTATATCTGGTGTTTTGGGTTATCCACGACGAAGATTGTATTGGTCAAAAAGTGATTTGCTGAGAAACAAGATTATATCTGAAAGCATGTCACAAAAAGAATTTGAAAAGTTGTTTTCTAGGTTGCATTTTTGTAACAATGATGATGCAAAATATCACCCTGAGGATAAATTCTTTAAAGTAAATATTCTATTGAAATCATTAAACGAAAATTTCTTGAAATACGGCCCTGCAACAGAATATTTCAGTGTGGATGAATGCATTGTCCCTTATTTTGGTCGACACTCGTCAAAACAATTTATCAGAGGAAAGCCGATTCGTTTCGGATTCAAGGCCTGGGTGATCGCGAGCCAACGAGGTTACGTCTATCAATTCTCTCCGTACCCTGGAGCTGCTGAAAAGCCTACACCAGAGCACGACTTGGGACCATCAGCAAACGTTGTCATCTATTTGATGAAAGTTATCCAGAAAAGGTTTATGGATACTCAACTTCATGTCACGATGGACAATTATTTTACATCCATTTCTCTTCTTCGTTATCTCAATGAATTGAACATCAAGGCGACAGGAACGATCCGGCGTCCAAGAATTCCAAATGCTCCATCCAACATGAGTGAATTAGATGGCAAAGAAAGAGGAAGTTGCGATTCGTGGTAAGTGCATGTTTGTGAAATCAAATATAAGTTTGACAACATTTCTGAATTCATAAATTTCATTCACAGGTTTGACAAGTGTTCTGGTGTTCATCTGACTAGTTGGAAAGACAACAAGGTCGTGCACGTTGCATCGACTGCCGCAGGTAGCGAGCCCATGGGGACAGCGCGCCGATTCTTTCGAAAGGAACGCGCTTTGAAGACAATCTCATGTCCCGAATCTATAAAATTGTATAACAAGACGATGGGCGGCGTTGATAGAAATGATCAAGACGTCGGATATTACCGCATTTCGATTCGCGGCAAAAAATGGTATTACCCAATATTTTTGCATTTGATTGATGTTGCCGTAGTCAATGCATGGCTACTTCATCGAATGTTGTGTGCGAATCTCAACGAACGGCCAATGGATTTGTTACAATTCCGAATCCAGCTGTCCGAATCTCTGCTAGCAGAAGCGATATCGGCACGATCCAGTTCTAGAAGTGTCAGACGATCCGTCATGGATGAATTGCGATATGACGGGCTCAACCATCTTGTTGTTCCCGCAAAACTAAATCGTTGCGGTATCTGTGGCAATAACGCCAGTTTTCAGTGCGAAAAATGTGGCCGAAACTTACATCCCAAGTGTTTCAAAATGTATCACACACGCTGAAACGTGTTTTTTGTCCTGATAAAAAATGAAGTCTAAGGATGAAATTATACGTTTTGATATTGAATTTGCGCAATGTTTAAATTTTTAAACATCCGATATCTATGGGAAAAACACTTTATTTGTGTAAACTAATGCCAAATATGAAATCTACGCGCTGAATTACCCTAGGAAACAAATTTTCACTACGGTAATACAATTTTTTGACATCTTGCGCATAAATGGGTTAATACGCGATGACACCGCACTTAATCCGCAATAGAAAAGTTTTTCGAAATTATCCTGCACATCGTTCAGATTAACTTATTAGAACAGTCTATGATATAGCTGTATAAATTACCTTATTGCAAATTATCTCTTTCCTCCTGTCTCTCTCCTCTCTGCATCTCTCTCTCTCTTGCGTGCTTTCTCTGTATTGCATATTGTTACACACGCTGATGGTAATTGTGCTCTTGAAGTCTTCGGGCATAAATGCACATTAACATTTTTCGTTCAATAAATAGACGAAGAATGCCTTGAAAATATGCATAATTATCCGACTCCTAAAAAATCATCATTTTTGAACAAAATCCGGATGGGTGTGTCATCATGAGATCGCTTTCAAAACGCAAGACATTGTCTAGTCTTCATGGTTGATGATGTCCAGACCCGTTGTCAACCAAAACAAGGCAACGGTATACAAAACTGAACAGCAAAGAAAGGCCCTGCTCATGCGTGAATCTGATGATTGTCTGGCAATATAGAAGAAAAGAAATTGTTTCTTTCAAGTCCATCTTGGAGCTGATCTTCAATATTCTCAAGTAAGTCTCAGTTTCGGTACAGAGTGTTAGAAAACAGTCCTACAGTTCATTTGCACAGTAAAATGCTTATTTCCCAGATATTTCCAAACAGTAGTAGTGTATGTATTTGAAATAAATGAAAATCATAAGTTACAAAAGTTACGACATTTCACTCGCAGTATTTGGAAAGGAGCTGAGCACAGCATATCAGTAGCACAATGTTGAGTCTCTGATGACATCAATCACCATAAAGATTTAGCCGATGCGAAAGGAAAATCACTCACACCAAGTACCATTTAAAAGGATGATGGAAGTCGGGAAAAATGAGTTCCGTCGTCGTGAGGTGCGTGACGGAATTTGCAGAAATTTGCCCGAGCGAACAGTTTAACAGCTGCGTTGTTCCGTCGATCAGTTAGGTCACTAAGAATTTGGCAAGAACAATCCCTGCAACATATGATGCGATGGGCTCTCCTTTGAATTTTGTCAAGCACCGTGACATTGCGCTGAGACATTCCCACTAAAAGGGGGGAGCAATATTCAAGTAAAGATCGTATAAGTCCACAGTAGACACTTACAAGTTCGTTGGCACAAAGGAAGGGACGCAAGATTCGTAAGGCGTAAAGACGTCTGGAGGCACACTTTGTTATATAGTCAACATGAGTGTTCTAACTGAGATTTGATGAAAAGCATACTCCAAGCAGTTTCAAATCTCTCACAGGGATTAAGTCAGGAAAGCTTGGTGGCTGATGTTGAGGAGACTTAGGGATCCAAAGTAGCTTGCTCTTGGCAAGGTTGAGCTGTAGGCCCTTGGAAGCTGCCCACTCCATTACACCTTTATGTTCAGTTTCACAGTTAGATGCTAGATTCTTGTATACCGGGATAATGAAGGTGCAGTCATCGATATATTTAATTACTACGTTCTGTTGATGCTTTGGTTTGAGGGAGCCGACAACCAAGTTGAACAAGAACGGGCCTAGCACAGAGCCTTGGGGAATTCCTGATTGCACAGGTAGTGGGCTACTTATGTTCTCATCCACTTTCACCGACTGAGTTCGGCCACTCAGGTAGTCACAGACCCAGTGAACAAAGCCACTTGGGAACCGATTTTCTTTGATTGCATTGATTATGACGTCGTGTCCAAGTTGATCGAATGCCTTGGTAAAGTCGTAAGCTACTATGAGGACACCCGAAATGTCACTGAGTTCTAAAGTCTTCGTAATGATGTCGTGCAAGCATATTAGAGCAGAAACGGTCGATGATCTCTTAACACCACCAAATTGTAGAGTCCCAAATGAAGAACAGAATTGCTGACATAAACCAGAGTTCAAAATCAACTTTTCACAAATTTTTGAAGGCACCGGTAGCAAAGAAATCGGTCTGAGTTCGTGCTTTATCGGAGGGCTGGCTTTCGGAATTGGAGTGATATTGCTTTGTTTCCAAGATGTTTGGAATTGTCTTGATAGGATCGATATGTTGATCAAATGCGCTAGTGGAGCAGCAAGAATGTCTGAGGCTTTCTTGTACAGGATCGTCGGGATTCCGTCGCATCCAGGTGCTTTGCGTGGCTTCAATGACTCTAGTGATTCAAGCACAGATTGAACGGCGATTGTTGGGTGCCAGTTGAAGCTGTCCTCTCCTATCGTGGGACATGGACGGTTCACTTGAAAGCTTGCGAAAATGGCATTTATTTGTTCGGCTGCTTCCATGCCGGATGAAAATTGTGAGATAAGCGAACTCATACCTGCAGTTTTGCTTGCCTTGGTTCCTCGGATTTCATTCGCAACGCTCCACATCTCTCTGCTATTGCTACTGGCCTTTTGAGCCCCCTTACGCTTTTCGACGTAGATGAGTCTTTTCACCTTTTCACTCAGATGTCGATAGGTCGAATAGTCACCTCGACGATACGCACTCCATCGTTCATTTATTAAAGACTTTATCAGGGGAGTCACATACGGCTTGTCATTCGGCGTCATTTCTACAGATGTTGATGGGATGTTATGAGAGAAACACCGTCGAATTGCCTGAGTAAAGAAGTTGCACTTTTGGTCTAGTGACAGTTTCATGTCGTACATAGTTGCAAAATTTTTTTCATTCAATTCTCGTAGAAAGTCACGCACGTTAGAGTCACGAAGATCAAAAATTATTCGCGTTTTGCACTGTAATTCATGAGCATGGGTGATTGGTGAGCAAATTATGGTGTTGTGATCAGATGTTGAGATAGGTGGACCAATTTCCATCTGATACTGACTGCCAATTGAAGAAGATAGCATAACCAAATCAAGAATGGCGCTACCGCGTGTTGGAGAGTTCACAATGCTGGAAATATCAAATGCATTAAGCAGATATGAGATGTCCAGTCGATTGAAGTCACCAGTTAGTATGACTTCATAGTCTGAATAACGCGACAGAACGTTATCAAGATTCTGTGAGATGAAGGACATTACATTGGATGCTGAGCGAACAACAGATAATGGAGGGATATAGATGCACACAAAGCATAGTTTCAAGCGGTGAAGCAGCAACCACACACTGTTCGTGCCATACTCAGCACCTTGGGTTGAGAAGCGGTGAGCGTCGAGAAAGCATCGAGTCCATACAGCCACTCCCCCGTCAACCCGTCCATCGCTGCGATCATCTCGAAACACAATGCTATCCTGCAAAGACAGAAGCGAATCAGAATGGTCTTTAGTGAGCCACGACTCAGTCACTGCAAAAATCTGTATTGGCTTTGAAGAAGCCAAAGCACGAACGTGGTCCATCTTTGAAATCGCATGGTTGACATTTGTATACAAGAAACGAGGAAGACAAATTGACTCCGAAGGTAAAATCACATTTGAAAATGTTGATGCTGCAAGTCTGACTGCTGATGGATTCTCCCACGAAAGATTGTGACATTTTCACCCTTGGATCTTCTGTCCCTCAATTCCTGTCTTAAATTGCGATCTGCGACTTGCTGCATAGGAGTCAAGTCTGGTCTCACGTAAACTTTGTCGAAAACAGTATTTTTGAGTTGTGAGTTGCTTTGATTGACGAATCAAGGTTCGCTTCTTTTCGAGGTTGCTAACTTTTACTCGCAATGGTCGGGGTCCAGAGCCTCGAATTTTGCCAATGCGTTGACAGCGAGACCATTCAACGTCAGGGACGTCAAGGAAATTGACAAGTTCTTTGACTTTTTGTTCGTCATGAAGTTTGCGCTCCTCAAGAGTTCCAGCATCGATTTCGGAGAGACCAAAATTTACAACATCGTTTGTGCGAGCCTGTCTATTTTCAACTTCGGAGATTACAGCTTCAATCATCATAGGGGTAGATATTGCTTCCTTTATTTCATTGATTTCTCTCTGTTGTTCGTTTTGTATTTGTGCTACTCTTGATATGGAGCTCTCAAGGCGATCAATTCTGGACGTCAAATTTGTCACATTTTCGTTTAATTGGTCTACTTTTCTGATAATTTCTTCTTTCTGATCATTCAACATGCTTTTGATGATGTCGAGAGTGGCATCATTCAAAGAATTTGAGCGAGTATTTCTGCCAGATCTATGCCCATTTTGAGAATCCATTCTCACCAGGGAAGAAGAATATCAAGGGTTCGAACTCACGAACTTCAATGCTGGTTCACAGACCAAGACAGCTACACTACGCAAACGATGACGGGCTGGATCAGTTAACTATCTGATAACAAGACGTTCCGAGTCATGATCGAGTCATTATAAATTTTACTGAAATGTTGAAGAATTAAAAATCACTTCCTTTTGTAAGATTATCTTTGAGTCCAAGAAGAGATAATCCAAATGTATTTGAGTGAAAATGATTTCGAGTCTTCGGATTACAGAAGTGTGTGCGAATCCGCTGGTATTTCTACTATTGCACGATAGTAACTGAAAAATAGTTTCGCGGCTAGAGGAAAGTCACTGCTGTATAATGTCATGCTATAAAGTTGATTCGAAATTTAGAAGATAATAATATAAACCCTCGCCCCGTTGGTGGGAGGTGGTTCTCCCGCAAGGCGAATTTTTTGAACAAATGAAACCAGGCAAGTTATGGCCACCGGATTTCTAACAGTTTACATTCTACGTATTATGCATTTTTTGGCCGATGGAAAATAAATTTGACTAAATACTTTCGGCGGGAGATCTATTTTAAATTTTGAATGTTTAGAATATTTTGGCTGTTTTCGGTACAAGTCACTTCTAATGTACTGTTTATTGCGGAATCAATTCTTGATGAAATAAGTTGGTATTACATGTACATAAAGGATTCTTCCTTTTAATATAAAGATATTCACAAATGCAACCGTTTTGTATTTGAAATTATTAGCTTGTTATGAATGCATGTCTGAAATATAAAATTCAGAGTTCAAATATGATTCATTATTATTTCTCTACTATTTAGTTCTGCATCTAATCAGCAATGATTGACAGTTTTAGCCTGTGTCTCGATAAAGTCATCGAATTGGGTTGTTTCTTCACCTGACAGTGCGATTTTAGTGCTATTTGAGTTGAAGTAAAATTTGGATTTATTTGACCTTTGACATCATCTAATACAATGAGGCAATCTCATATCGATTAATAATCACAATTTTATTAACCACCTTAACAAAGTCTTCCGATTAGTGTATCAAATGACAAAATTTTGTCATCTTTCATTTCTCGTGATCTGAGGAAGGGAGCAGGTGACTCCCAAAACGTTGTCCAGGAAACAGAGATTTTCTCACATAGTGGCTATTTTATTATTACAATTATCCGACGAACATTTTCGGTTACCTGGATTATGCTTCACGAGATTGTCGTCGTCGCTACTTGCCTAGCAACATTAACAGGACGATTAGTTAGCTCTACTGTATGAACCAAGGTAATTCAAACGACATCTTTCGAATTCGTGCAATCATGTTGACTTATATATCACAAGCATAAATATTTTTGCGTTCATGAATTATAATGTGTTTTTATTTCGGATTGATAATATGCTTTATTTCAAAATTACATAATGCATAATTGTTGATGGTTGAATACTTATTGATTATTCATGAACGAAATGAATTTGACAAACGCATGATTGTACTGATGTTTTTCATGAGTCACCGTATCGTTCACAGATAGTTCATTGTCAGCGAACGATTTCTATGGTATAAACAGCTGATGATCTGGATCACGTGATATGGAGACGTTATTCTTCTTGTAAACTTGCAGATATCTATACAATTTCACTATCATACATCGTAAATATTAATTTGAACAGAGCCTCGTGAGTTAGGCTAACAAGGATTGTTATTATTTTTGTTTTCATCATAAAACCGTTGAACTGCACAATTGAAACTTGAATTGATTCATGAATCTCAAAATGAACTACACAATTGAAACAAGCCTATTGAAAAATACGTAAATATTACAAAACTACTCTTTGATTGAAGCACATGGCGACACCTCTTAATCATAAATAACAGTCTCCAAAAAACTTTTACTGGACCTTATGAATAAAGTATAGACAACTTTTATACTAGGGTCGAGGATTAATTCAAACTTTCATATTTTCTCTCCACTCTACTGTGTATTTAGGCTCTGTATATTTCATCTGTGTATTCTGCAATGCTTGATTTCCATTTCATATGAATAAAACGCATATTGCTACTTTCTAAGGCGAGCTAAATCTCCTCCTAAAACAAGACACTAATGGTAAACAGCAAAATTTCCTAAAGCAAAGCTTTTTTAGGGGACTACCGCACTGTAGACGCCTATCGGTCTTCTACAGTGGGTCGGTCAACTTTATGTCAACAGTCATGTACAAATTAGACCTTCTTGATATATATAATCGTCACGGCCACTTTACCACTGTCTCTGCACTGTCTTCACCATCTCATAACGGGGCATATCAAGTTAGCATCCTCTGCATCGTTAATTATAACATGCAGCGCACGAATCGTTGGGGTTTCTTTATCTGAAAGAGATACTTATTCTGACATTCATAGTAGCGGATTACGCGATTGCATATATATATATATATATATATATATATATATATATATATATCTTTTAGTCGCTGCAGCGAACGTATTGTACGCTATTGTCAGCAGCAAATGTATGACGTCAGAGTTTGTCCATCGTACTCTATGCATGCCAACTTACGAAGTTTCATGACGAATGTTCATCGCTGATTTGTAACTTTCTGGCTTACTTCATTCACTTTGTGTCTTTTCGTGTCAAGTGCAGTGGATTGATAAAGGATTAAATCCGACACTAGTCTCCACCACATTTATCTTTTCTTCTCAACACTTGTGGGATCAGTGGACGGCGTGAGAGCCCTTTGAATCCTGAGTCACTACGTATATATATATATATATATATATATATATATATATATATATATATATTCCAGTACGTATTGTTGTATTGCTACTGAACTAAGTCAAGTTTGAATATCAGACTGGTGCACAAGGCTAGAAAATGCGCCAAATGAAACATACATAGACACGAAAAGATTATGAAAGTTCAAAATTAAATATTTTGCTCAATTTACCAAAACGAAGATATTCTTCACGACATTTTGAAAAACAATTTGAATTTCCCGCCAAATGGATAAAATTGAAAAAGAGATTGCACAATAAAAATCTTGAACATCGTTCTAAGTTATGTTTTGTCCAAAAGAAATGATCCGAAAAACGTTTTTTCACGGTTAAAATGAAGCATAAATGGAGGCAAGTTACCTGACATATATAATAATAATAATATATTTTACCACAAAATCTACACAATGTGTAATCAGAGTTGGGGTACAGATAAGAGGTTGCAGGAGTTATAAAAGAGTGAAAAATAAGTTTTTCAATGTTTTCTTGAAGCTGCGAGGGTTTGTTTCATTCCTCAAATGTAGAGGGAGCGAATTCCATAATGAGGGTCCAAAGAATTGAAAGGCGCCAGCTGTTTTTGATGATGGTTGATGGAGTAAGGGGGCGTCCTTCGGCCTCAGTGACATGAACGATGCAGAGGATGCAGCAGGAGTCAACAGATCTTCAAGGTTAGTAGGTGAATTGCCGTAAATACAATTGTGCACTAGGCAACACACTTTGAATTGTACGCGGAAACGCACAGGTAACCAATGAAGGCTTCGGAGAGTTTCAGAAATGTGAGCACGTTTCGGAAGTCGACGCACCAATCTGGCACAGGCATTTTGAACTTTTTGGAGTCAAAGTATGTTCAAAGTCTTACAACCTGCATAGATGGCATTGCAGTAGTCCAACAACGTGAATACAAAGGAACAAATTAAAGTGTTGGCGTGATGGTCACTTATGTATCTTCGGATTCTATAAAGATTTCGCAGAATAAGAAAAGATTTTTTCCGAATCTGATTGACTTGGGCATCAAACGACAAAAATCTATCAAATTTAACACCCAGCGATTTCACATAATCGGCTTGATTAAGTTCATGTCCTCAGAGGTTGATAGTACATGGTGTAATGTCACTAACTATTTTCCTAGTACCACATACAAACATTTGAGACTTCTCAGAGTTGATACAAAGTTTGTTAGTTTGAAACCAATCAACAAGATGACACAAGCAGTTTTCAAGAACGGATAAACTGTTACGTGAATCACCCATAGAAAAAGAGAAATACATACACATTCGTGTCATCAGCATATGAGTGATGTTTGAGACCATATGATGCAATAATATCCGAGATTGGTTTGGTGTAAAGGGAGAACAAAATTGGCCCCAACACAGATCCTTGAGGCACGCCACACGACAAAGAGGCGAAGTTTGAAACATATTCACAAACTTTTACAGCCTGTTGCCTTTCGGATAAGTACGACTTAAACCAGTCTAAAACAGTTCCAGCAAAACCAAAGTTTTGAGCCTTTGAGGTTTTGAGTTTTGAGTTATATATATATGCCACCGCGTTTAGTGGGTTAATGATGCAAAATAGCTCTCCCATTTAATGTCCTTCATTTAATTCATGAGACACCTGGTAGGGGTATGTTCGCGTGTTCTCAAGATGGTCCCTTGAGAATGGCCTACCTCGTAGCCCGAAAGTTCTCGCGCAAATATAAGGAATTGGTATTTTTAACTGATCGACCAAAAGTTACGGGGAATGTCTAACTTGAAAATATGACCAGGGTCTTGCTTTTTAACAATTACTAGTTTTATCATATCGAACACGATTTGCAACCATTATTTCTGAAAAATTTCAAAATTTTCAAAAATGCGCAAAGCGGATCTAAAATTTTGAATTGCCAATTGAACAGCTTTAAGATGAGAAAATGAATGTCATTGACATCGCCATAAATCAGGGGGATTGAGTCGAGGTAGAAAACACGATAAAGTCCGTTAGTAGTTTTATCCATGTCTTGAGATACCTTCCGACAATCACAGAAAGTTGTATTTAGTGAACAATACCCCAGAGATTGAAAGTGGCCGAGATTTTCGGGCCGGTAACCTCCAAGCAGGACGGTGGAAGCAGGTCAGCTTCGCAACTGTAGCAGGTTATTTAGAATACTGATGAGGCTTATATATAACTTTCAATATTAGGAATCAAGTTAGGCCTACATGATCCAATCAAATTATTTAGGCCTAGCTCGCATACGTTTGCGGACTAATCTTCTGCATGGAATAATGCTTCAATTGCATGACAAGCACCTTACTCTACTTAGATGAGAAGGTAGTATTGATGCTTCTGATGGACGCTTTGTACGAATGTGCTTCACTGATTTAACATAAGCCTGATCATTAGAACAGATGATGAAGAACGGATCGACATCACGGCATATCGAAAAATAGCTGTGAGCAAACATTTAGATGAATGCAGTCGTGTGCCACTGATATTTTTTAAAAACTAAAGAGAGATACTTCATTGACTTCCATCTTAATTAAATTGAATGCCAAATAGCAGACTTTTAAATTTCTATGAATTCTTTGTACATGAAGATTTTTTGAATACTTTATGTGACTTGGTTTAAAAAGCACCTGAAGATTAAATACATGAATGTGCTAGTGGTACACATGTACAAGTTTTTCAATATTTTCTATTGTTTGTTTTTGTTTCAATAACTTTTTATATATATGGTGGGAGATCCAAGAGCAGACGTGGACCCTCTCTACTTGCCGCAGGATTGGGCAGGAAGAGGACTGAAAAACCTGGTCGAAGTCATAGAACAAGAGAACCGAGGCCTTTCAGAGCACATACATGGCAACGACCCACTGCTGACGGTGGCACGAGCTATTGACTTGTGTAGGCAACGGCAAGAGACCTCGAAGACTGGAAGAAGAAGACAATAGAAGATCAATATCAAAGTTGGAAAAACAAAGCACTACATGGGCAAAATACGAGACAGATGGAAGAAATCGCATCAAAGAAGACATGCTACAGCTGGCTAAGAGCGATTAACCTCAAGATTGAAACGGAAGCGTTAGCCACTGCTGCTCAAGATCAGGCACTGAGCACCAAAGCCCACGCAGCATATATCCTGAAAACAAGCGCAGATGCAAAGTGCAGAATTAGCAGGGAGTGAATTAGCAAGAATCATTCACAGAGACATCAGCATGTTCTATGACCTCAACGTACCACGTGAACCATGGCAGCATACTCCCGTACCTGATGTTGAAAATAATCTGGTGAAGATCTTGTGGGACTTTGAAATTCGCACGGACAGGAAAATCACAGCGAGAAGACCTGATATCGTGATAGTGGACAAGGACAAAAAGAGTGCATGCATCATTGACATCTCGGTACCAGAAGACAGAAATACAGGGTGGGGCAGAGCAACTTCCTTATTTGAAACATATATTATAACAAAAGTAATGAACAAATAGGAATGAATTTTGTAGTAGTATGATCAAGAAGAAGTAAATTTTACAACTTTCCTTTTTTAAAGATGATATCAGGCAAATGACGTCCGCTATTGTCAATACATTGTGACAATCGTTTCCGGAAATTCATGTCGACTCTTTCCAGCATCTCAATAGGAATGTTGGCGACAGCTTCACGAATGTTACTCTTGAGATGGTTCAGGTTGTTTGGTCTCTCTTGGTACACGATGGACTTCAAAAATCCTAACAAAAAATAATCACAAGGCGCAAGATCAGGGGACCTGGCAGGCCACTGAAGATCGCCCCTCAAAGAAATCACGTGCTCAGGAAAGGCTTCATTCAAAAAAGCCTCGGACGCTCTTGATGTATGCGCAGTTGCACCATCTTGCTGGAATCAAACATCGTCCAAGCCCATCTCGTTCAGTTCTGGCAAGAAAAACTCCTTTAACATCTTCACGTAACGCTGAGATGTCACCGAAGCAGTTGTCTCCTTTTTTTCGAAGAACCAGGGACCGATTATTCCAACTCGAGATACTGCACACCTAACAGTCACACGTTGAGAGTGTAGTGGTCGTTGATGAAGCTCTCTTGAGTTGTCAGCGCTCCAATATCGCATATTCTGCTTGTTTACAGCCCCAGAAAGATGAAAATGTGTCTCATCGCTGAAGAACACAAGCCTGTCATCAGGTAAGTCGAGAAGTGCCCTACACGCAGCCTCCCGAGGAAACAGTTTCTGGACGACCACTAGCTTGTATGGATGGAATTTCAATTCCACATGAAGGATCCGTCTTACAGAACGAGTTGATATCCCAAGAGCCGATGCATGCTTACGGGCAGATCGTCGGGGAGACCTCAAGATGGAATCCCGCACCGCTTCGATGTTCTGCGGAGACCTTGCAGTCCTTGGAAGACCAGGCTTCTTCTTCACATTTCCAGTTTCTCTAAAGTTTTTCACCCACAAAACGATTGACCTTCGTTCTGGAACACGGGCACGAGGTGCAGCATTAAAGTGCCGACGAAATGCACGCTGTGCGGCGATGACTGACTCCCCACATGAAAAATATGCCTCAACCGCAAAAGCACGTTCGGTGTTCGTCCATTCCATGACTATTGCAAAGGAAAAGAAATAATCTGAGACTAACATTTATTGCTTGTCCCTTGAGGCGCCGATTAATGCGAATTTCACCGCACACACATGCCGTGATGGCGTCGGGTTGCACTTTGAGTGAGCGTTTTGACTGCAGCTGTGCTATGCTGTTAGGGTGTAGGGAAATCAAGTTTCATTGTTAAGAAAAGTTTACAGTACGCTCTCTCGATTAAACCGCTTCTCAAAGTTATCGGAGCAAATCATACTTCAGGAAGACGAATTCAAATAAGGAAGTTGCTCTGCCCCACCCTGTACAATTAACAAAGAAAGAAGAGAAGATCGTAAAGCAGCAAGACCTGAAGATGGAAATGCGAAAATTGTGGAAGATCAAGGTGAAAGTCATCCCTGTAGTCATTGGGCCACTGCCTGTAGTCCTTGCCCACACCAAGAATCTCAGAAAATACTTAACGACAGGATCTTATCTGTACCCAAGAAGCTATGCTGCGCCTTGGCTCAGTGTCAAGGTGTCCGGCGAACGAATGCTAGAGATACGTTGTGGAACTGTGTTCCAAGCGTTTCGGAGCCTGCGACATTTGATGACTTAATTCATGGCGACCTGAACTGCTGTACACACACTCAAACAAGATAGTCGCTTTACAGAGCAAAATATTCCTACTGAAGAGATAATTGCTGATAAACGTGCATGCATGTAGCGCTTGTGTATTGACATGAGCGCTTCAGGAATTGTTAAACACTGCCATCAGACCTGCTTTTATACCATGTAACAATAACACAAACTATTTTTTGAATAAAACTACATGTCAAAATTAGATATTTTAATTTTTCTTTTTTGATTTTGATTCACATCTAGCCTACATGCAACTGAATAATCCATCACATCAGCTGATGTGGATATGAATAATGGACATGTAAAATCAATGTGCAAGTAAGATTCCAGTACTAGACAAATGGTTCTCATTGCAGTTTTATAAAGCCCAGAACTTAAATTTATCCTTTTATTAACACAACCTAAAAAGCCAGTGATAATTTATTCAAGGCTAGATTCCGTTTTTCTCACGTATCATGCGGCATAGATCACCAAACATTATTAATGCATCATCTTTGGCCATGTAGGCTCATACTTTGATAGACTTCTGATTGTCCAAAAATTATTATTCGTCGGAACATGTATCCATCATGTGCATAATTGCAGTACAATCACAGGGATGGATTCGTCTTTCGCTGGTACTCTACAGCTGACGCGATTATATCCCTGCCATTGTGTGCGATGTGGAGAGATTTGTCTCCCTTTGGCCTCTGTGATTGGCCAAGCGTGTACTGCGTGAGGAAAGTTGCATTAGGTGACACACGAACTACCGTTGTCACATTGAAGACTGAACATCTGCCCAATGAGCAGTACTGGTCTTTGACTCAATGATTCCCCGTAACAAATTCAACAAATGGAAACATTATTTATACCGTTCGACTCCTCACTGTCTAAATTTACTGACTGTGTGCGTTGAACGCGGTGTCAATGCTTTAATTCGTCAGAATCTAGAGATGAAATTTTATTGCGTTCAATGGAAAATTGATTTTCTTGTCCCTCGAGACTAGTTCAGGTCGTGATCATCATTATTATCTCGAGACCCAAACACGCAGACTGGGCAATTTATCTCTTTGAGCACAGCATAGAAGCTCATTATCACTAGATATTTTATATACCGCGAACTTTCATTTTTCTTTATAGTTCTGATATTTGATATTGTGTTTTGTACCTTTCAATATTGAATCATTCTTACTTAGTTAACATGATAGTTACGTTGGAAGATCAATTTGTTTTTTCTCTCCTATTGCAGAAGACTTAAATGAACTGCTGACAAAAAGGGACAGTATGTGCGAAGAGACATTGGACAGTTGCAAGTTGATGGAAGCAGTGACGAAATTAAATTCCTCTATGGTCTCGATGTGTGAAAGAGCTGCTGATATTGAAAATCATATGAAGGAATTGGACCAGAAAAGCACTGATTTCATAAATGAACAGAAATCCTTGCATGAAATCATTGATTGCCTTCAGGAAACTGTACATGATCAAAGCGAGAGCTTCAAAGAATTCCATAAAAAGAAGCAGACTTTGGAGGCATCGATTCAGAGGGAGAAACAGTCGATGGAGGCATCGCTTCGTCAACAGCAGCAGAGATTCGACCAGAAGCTTCAGATGGAAAAACAGTCGATGGAGGCATCGCTTCGTCAACAGCAGCAGAGATTCGACCAGAAGCTTTGGACGGAAAAACAGTCGATGGAGGCATCCCTTCGTCAACAGCAGCAGAGATTCGACCAGAAGCTTTGGACGGAAAAACAGTCGATGGAGGCATCCCTTCGTCAACAGCAACGGAGATTCGACCAGAAGCTTCAGACGGAGAAGGAATCTTTGCAAGAGTCTCTTCGTCAACATGAAAATAGTTTAGCGATGGTAAGATATTTGAAAACACCATGTTTATTCACTATTCCGTATACTGTACTAGATTCGAAACACGAAAGTTCATAGAGATGTATATTGTCCTGATATCACACTGCTTCTTCTAAGGTTGACGGCGGAAAAGACAGTGAAATGCCAAATCCAGCAAAGAACATCACGGACACAAATACAACTCAGTGACCAAGACATCAGCTTCTACGCTACGTAAGATACTGCATATAAAAATGCTGATAAAAATTGTGATATGTTACTAACAAAATCTATAAGTTAAGTGAAGCAGTTGCAAAATAAGTTAGAGAGGAAAAGTCAAAGAATCAAAGCACAAATATACATATAAGTCAACTCTTTCTGTCTACACAGCGGTGGTTTGGAGAGTCGCATGAGTACCGCCTCACTGATGCAGAGCTCCAGTACAGTTTGCAGAACTCCACAGCTCTGACGTTGTCTCTTCAGCCTGGATGAGGGCACTATGTGATTGGAGTGCTTTCACTCCTGTGTACATTCGAAGATAAGCAGCAACTTTGAAAGTGCTTCATGGTATTTCAAACGTGAACAATATTCTGCATTCTCTGCAACCTCCAATTTTGCCACGAACGCGTCACTTTTTTTACCGCACTTCTCTTTTTTTTGCCGCACTTCATGTCGTAAACATTCTTCATATCTGTCATTTAGAAATTGCTGATTTTCTCATTATATGTTTCTTGAAATGCTGGCTTACTTTTACATTCATTGTAATAATTTTTGAAATGTATGCTTTCCATTATATGTTGAAATAAACGATTTACTACTACTCTACTACTACGAGTGATGCTGTGTGATGGACGAGGATGGAAGCTGCTGAGATCTTGGTCGAGGCATGTTGTTCTCACACCACCTTGGTATATGCTCGGCCTTGCTCCTGTAAAGAGTCCGGTCAGTCTTGCCCACGTTGCTTG
This sequence comes from Prostheceraeus crozeri, assembly GCA_907163375.1. Lineage (NCBI taxonomy): Eukaryota > Metazoa > Platyhelminthes > Polycladida > Euryleptidae > Prostheceraeus > Prostheceraeus crozeri. Next base: position 89,065 of record CAJQUW010015261.1, read on the forward strand.
CTCCACGAACGCTGCAGTAAGACTTGACCATCTGGGGTCTTAAAGCTGGCGGATAGAATCCCTAGGAGCGTTGGTTGAGATTCTCCTTGTGCGATACCACGACACCGCGTTGAGATGAGGGTAGGCTCGCTCAATTGTCTTCTTGATGTGACTCATGTCTCGGGTAGGTCCTTCTCCAATGTACTGAATACCTAATAGGATATTCTTCTTTGCCGCTGATACAACTTCCTGTCTGATGATGGACTGCTTGTACTTATCGATGAACCAGCAGGGGCAGCTATTTCTGCTTAGAACAACTCGTAAGAAAGCAGACTCTTCAGCGAGAAACTAATCAGAACAAGGCTTTCTATAATGATTCAATGCCACCGGCTTTCACGAGGTCGAAATGATATTTCAATGCGCCTTGCTCTTGGCACCACCATGAAAATTGGCTTGCCGGCTGGGAATCGAACCCAGTCTTCGAATTGCTAACGCGGCATGAGGATCACCAAGACCAGCGAAGCACACCCTCCATGATCGTGTCAAGAGCAAGTAAAGCTTTCAGCGCGCATTATGACGCTACCTTCCTGGTTTGTTTATATTACAATAGCAACCGCTTCCAGGCACTGAAAGCCGGAGGCACTGAGTCATTAGATCGATTGTCCGAGGTCGCCTGGAAGCGGTTGCTATTGTAAGGCTTTCTTCCTCGGTCGTACGGGCTTCTTACCACATTGATCTAATATCTTTTGGGGCAGAAGGCTATTTGATGTAAAGACCAGTGAAAGAAGGCTTGCGATGAACCGAAATTTTGATCTCCGAGCCATCTCGGTGCAGATCGACATCGGGGAAATGAGTCCCTACATCAAAGTCAAACTGCAGGAAAGAATGCAAGCTGGCTGGGTCGTTCATATCGTAAACTCGTTCAACCGATGCCGGTCAATCACCACATGGATTTCATCGACGTATCGAGCATGCGGACGAAGGCGGCACTTGGTTGTTCTTGAGCCAAGATGACGTTCAAAATATACAACAAACACGTCCGTTAACGAACCACTGAGCGGACTACCCATTGCAAAGCCATCGACTTGCTGGTGCAAACTATTGTTGAACACAATCTGTACATCTTTCGTTACTGATTGAAGCAGTGATCGAAGAGTGTCTTCAGGGTTGGAATTTCTCCCATCCTTCAGAGATAATCATTGCTGGAATTCTTTTTCTAAGATTTCTATATTCGTAATATTCCTTCCTGGATTTGTCAGCTCTCTGTCGTTTCTGCAGATATCAGGGCAATAATCTCTACACGAACACTTTTAGGGTCATTCCATGAAATCGTGACATAGATGTGCAAACATATAAGAGACTTAACTTAACCAGAGTTTATTCGCAAATATGTTTCTGTGGCGTCGGTGGCCACCTTCATCAGTGCATAGAGATAAAATACAATAAAGAGTTGGTTTTTATACAAATTTACAATCACTGGAAAATCAATAAAGTAAAAGTGGCTCTGATTGGATATTGTTGTTCATCAGTTGATTCTTGTTGGTGAAAGATTTGATGTATAGCGATTCAGCAATTTTAGTGTATGGCGTTTTCTTCATTATTTTGAAATTTTCTCTCTTTGGTATATGCTCGTGCATTGAAATTTCGGATGGTGGTCGTCCTTTAAGGTGTTCGTTAATTCTTTTGTGCAAATGGCGACGAGTAGCTTTTATTGCATAGCTCACAAGAGTATTTGTATACGAGGGAAGAGCATTCGTCAAAAGGAATTTCTTCTTTATTTTTTACAAAGTTTTGACTTTTCAAGGTAGTGATGGCAACTTTCAGCGTGATTTTTTCCAAACTTCTATTTATTTGCTTGACCTTGGATTTTATTTCGCTCAAAGTACTACCGATGAAGGGTAATTTCCAGTACATATCTACTTTTTCACTGTCTTCATTTACATTTTTTCTTTTAGGACTTTCTTCAAATACATGTATTCTTTCAATTTGCTTCGGGTGATATCCATTTTGTACGAAGATTTCACGAACGATATTTGTATTGTTCTCACGGTCAAGGGGGTCACTAGTCAATCTTTGTGATCTATTGAATAGAGCTTGTATGACAGTATTTTTGTAGGAATCTGGACAGTGTGACTTTTGTGGGTATAGACCAGATTGTTCGTTTTCTTTAGAGTCCGATTTGCGCCGATTGACCTGTCTTTAAATTTCACGAGCAAGTCGAGAAATTGGATAGTACTATCTTCAGGCTTCTCTGTAGTGAACTGGATAGCCGGATGGATTGAGTTCATACAATTTTAGAAGGCACTTGCTTCGGCTTCATTTTTGAAAATAGCGAGGACATCATCAACATATCTTATGTACATTTTGGGGATGTGCATATCTAGTTTCTCTTCAATAATGTTTAAAGCAAATTCAGCCGTCATCGGAGATAGGGAAGATCCCATGCTCATACCATCTATTTGACAGTAATTCTTGTTATTGAATATGAAGATATGCTTGTTGGTACAAGCAATTCGCAAAAGGATTTTTAATGTCTCTGCATTGATCGGAAAATTGTCAAAGTCTACTATTTTTATAATATGGTTGATCGTATCCTCAACAGGAATATTGGTGAACAGTTGAGTCACGTCGAAACTAGTGATATAAACGTTCGTAGATTTGGATGAATTCAAAGGCATAATCCTGTCTTTAGCTTCGAAGCTGTCTTTAACCGTGTACGATTTAGGTACGAACTTTTTTAAGTGATTAATAAGCCACTGAAAAATCACTCTGGCACTTGTGCACCTTGGGAAGTCCGTATAGGCGACTAGGTTGACATCCAGTACTTCGGAGTTGCTTGTACATCGCTTCAGTTGGTTGATTCTTCTTCCTGAGCTGCAAAAGTTTGTTGTTAACTTGTGTTTCCTTGTTGGGTAGAATTGGAAGAATTTTGCTGGGGTCTCGAAGAAGGCTTTCCATTTTGCTGATATAGGTCATCTTGTCCATAATAACCACAATGTTTCCTTTGCGGTTTGCTGATGTAAATGTCTTTATCTCTGCAGATATTCTCTACTGTCTTTAGAATTGCAGTTACTTTCTTGGGGAGCATTTGCTTATTCTTTAGTAGGAGACAGATGACGGATTTGATTTGACGGTCTTTAAAGACAGCTTCGAAGCTAAAGACAGGATTATGCCTTTGAATTCATCCAAATCTACGAACGTTTATATCACTAGTTTCGACGTGACTCAACTGTTCACCAATATTCCTGTTGAGGATACGATCAACCATATTATAAAAATAGTAGACTTTGACAATTTTCCGATCAATGCAGAGACATTAAAAATCCTTTTGCGAATTGCTTGTACCAACAAGCATATCTTCATATTCAATAACAAGAATTACTATCAATTAGATGGTATGAGCATGGGATCTTCCCTATCTCCGATGACGGCTGAATTTGCTTTAAACATTATTGAAGAGAAACTAGATATGCACATCCCCAAAATGTACATAAGATATGTTGATGATGTCCTCGCTATTTTCAAAAATGAAGCCGAAGCAAGTGCCTTCTAAAATTGTATGAACTCAATCCATCCGGCTATCCAGTTCACTACAGAGAAGCCTGAAGATAGTACTATCCAATTTCTCGACTTGCTCGTGAAATTTAAAGACAGCTAGGTCAATCGGCGCAAATCGGACTCTAAAGAAAACGAACAATCTGGTCTATACCCACAAAAGTCACACTGTCCAGATTCCTACAAAAATACTGTCATACAAGCTCTATTCAATAGATCACAAAGATTGACTAGTGACCCCTTGACCGTGAGAACAATAAAAATATCGTTCGTGAAATCTTCGCACAAAATGGATATCACCCGAAGCAAATTGAAAGAATACATGTATTTGAAGAAAGTCCTAAAAGAAAAAATGTAAATGAAGACAGTGAAAAAGTAGATATGTACTGGAAATTACCCTTCATCGGTAGTACTTTGAGCGAAATAAAATCCAAGGTCAAGCAAATAAATAGAAGTTTGGAAAAAATCACGCTGAAAGTTGCCATCACTACCTTGAAAAGTCAAAACTTTGTAAAAAATAAAGAAGAAATTCCTTTTGACGAATGCTCTTCCCTCGTATACAAATACTCTTGTGAGCTATGCAATAAAAGCTACTCGTCGCCATTTGCACAAAAGAATTAACGAACACCTTAAAGGACGACCACCATCCGAAATTTCAATGCACGAGCATATACCAAAGAGAGAAAATTTCAAAATAATGAAGAAAACGCCATACACTAAAATTGCTGAATCGCTATACATCAAATCTTTCACCAACAAGAATCAACTGATGAACAACAATATCCAATCAGAGCCACTTTTACTTTATTGATTTTCCAGTGATTGTAAATTTGTATAAAAACCAACTCTTTATTGTATTTTATCTCTATGCACTGATGAAGGTGGCCACCGACGCCGCAGAAACATGTTTGCGAATAAACTCTGTTGGAAATTTACGGCTCCTCTCTCTCAAATTAACTTAACCACTAAAGGTGAATTTGAGAAGTATATAACCGAAAGTTTATGTTTTCACATCGATTTCAAAATTTTGGCTAATTCTACTAGAATTGCACACAAATAGAAATTCGTACTTTTTCCTTTAATTTTTTGATTTTTTTCCACCATGTTAAGTTGTCAAACTGATAATGAAAAAGCATTGGCAAATGAGCTTCAACTCCATTTTTAGTAATAGTTGATCGTACTATTACATTCTGTAAAAAAAAGAATAATGAAATTTTGAAATTGTGTCACTTCTATAGGCTGTTAAAGTGCACATAGATAGTTTTGTCCCGTTCGTCACGAAATGATCTATTGTTTTTACTGTTCAATAAGTATGAAACATTTCAATTAGCGGTTGCCCTCTATTTGTCAACTAACGTCCTGACTAGACACCACATTAATTTCAGACAAGTATGATGTAATGGGTGTAGCTGAGGTGCGTGACGAACGGGACATCGCCATTTCAACTATCTCTACCGGATAGTTGAAAATTGTCCCATTCGTCACACACATCTGTTAAATTAATTTTCACGACTGTCAGGACTAAGTCTATGGCAATGCACTTTTGTTCAGACTCATAGCCAGCCGAAATGTGTTTGACAGAGCAAGTGAGCGCGATCATTGTGCGGCTGGCGACATTCATAGATATCCTACATCGTCGAATGCAAGGTGAAGCGCCGTCGCCAGACAGGGGATTGCCGAGACAATGAATAGGACGTTTGACACGAACTTGTCATTCTCTGGTCGAACATCATGCCTTTAACAGCAGCAGAGCGGAAGCGCCTTGAGAGAGCCAGAATGACCATCGAAATGAAAACAGAAGAAAACAAGAAAGCGGCAATGCGAATGAAGAGGAGAAGAGCAGCGGTGAAGCAAATGCGATCGAATAGTGAGACGATGAAGCAACGGGAATATGAGAAGATGCGAAAGAGAATTCAGCGGCAGAAGAAAATAAAAGAAAGGGCCGACACCTACGCATTCCTGACTCCTCAAAGTGAAGGGAAAGCGGTCTCCCGTGTGAGATGCACTCTACCGAGAGGTCGCACGCGTCGGAGAGAAGTTGTAAAGCGATTGGCGGAAGAGGAGAGACTCGCAAAGAAGATCGCAAAGTCAAATTCCAATGGACATGCCCTGTCTCAAGAGACGAAAGAGGTAGTAGAGAAGTTCTACTGCGATGATCTGACTTCAAGAATCTACGCTGACACCAGAAAATCCAAGAAGGTGAGAAAGCCTGATGGAACGAAAGAAAGGGTGCAGAAGAGATTGCTGCTGTACAATTTACACGACACTTATCGCTTGTTTCAGCAAAAGAACCCAGACGTTTCTGTCGGAGTATCCAAATTCTGTGAGCTTAGACCAGCATTTGTTGAAACTGTCTCTGAGAAGGACCTCACCGTGTGCTGTTGTCCTTACCACCAGAATTTCGCATACATGATCCAAGCAATTGGGTAGAGGAACAACGTCGAGTCGTTTCTGGAGGACTTTTCGTGCAACACAGATAGTGAGTGTTGACTGTATGTTCTCGCGATGTGGATTTTGCTCGTCTATCGACGTTGAAGCAGTGGTGGACAAGGATTCATACGAAGTCTTCATGTGGAAAGGGTCCAAACTTGATAAAGTAAGTTCAAAAGATGCTTTGCACTTTCATGTAGTATAAGTTCGGCACTATGCCGTATTAACTCTTATCATTTCCCTGTGTTGTTCACGCTTATTCTCATCATACATGTATTTTGCCTTGTACACGTATAAACCCGTAGTTTGACTATTGATGCATGTAGGCGAGACGCTATCATTGCAATTATTTTTGGCAATCGTATGTCTAATTTGTAATTGTGATTTATTGTTTGAGAGAAATTTAAATTTCAATGCGTGAACTAATTATTTAAGTAAGGACTATCATGCAAAATTGAAATGTGGATAATGCTATCGGTAATACATGTATGAATGATGCAGTTTAATTAAATGCTCAATGCGAATATTCACACGTGTGTAACAACCGCATATTTTGGTGGGCCTTGGTTACAGACAAGGTGCATGTCTATTTTCCAGGTAATGTTCTCTCGTTCCGAAATGAAGACCTATACACAAGACGGCATCAAGAGACTAAAGCAGCATGTGTATGTCCATCACAGACAGCATGAAGAGCTTCGGAAAGCGAAAGAGCATCTGCAAGATGGCTCTGTGATCATGCTATGTGATTTCAGCGAGAATTTCCAGTGTCGAATTCAACGGGAGGTCATGGCTGCTCATTGGAGATCAGACTACAGGGGTCAGGTCACAATCTACACATCCATTGTGTACTTTTGGAGTGGACACAAAGTGATCCGTAAGGCGTATGCAATCATTTCTGACACTCTCCATCATACCCATCGAGAAACTGCAGTCTTCAACCAACAAATACTGGACGACATCAGCAAGATTACAAAGGTCGAGGAAGTCATGGTGTGGTCGGATGGAGCTGCTGCGCAATTCAAATGCCGGCACACGATGGGTCACATGTTGAAATCTAATTACAACATCACCTCCTGGAACTTCTTCGAGAGTTACCATGGAAAGGGACCGCATGACGGAATTGGTAAGTTAATGACACAATATAAAATATCCAGTACTGGTACTGCATCAAAGTGTAATAATACATACGTACTGGTATTGATATTAAGCGTGATGTACAAGCATCGACAAGTAGGCCTTCATATATTCTTGAATGAAATTTAGGGTAGTTAAGTACCTGTTTGAATTTGTAACTTATTGATACTTTCTCATATACCATATACCAGGTACCGTACATCCACATGCAATGAAGTGTAATAAATTTTACAGGTAGGATACACCGCTTAGATGGGTAGGTGTTTTACCCTCAGAGACCTGAGCTTTTTCACACCCTCTGAGACCTGAGGGGGGTCCAGTGGACTCCTTTAACATATTCTAAGTTTACCTGCTTAAATCGATATCAAAACATTAGGAAAGTTGATTTTAAGTAAAACAATGATGTTTGCGTGTAGCAGGTCGGTATGACGAATCCTTTGAGTGACTTTCAGCCTTCTCAGTAATCACGTGAGAAAATATGGTGTTTTTGTAAGTCAACCACATTTAGTACAGCATCATTTGTACTAGGAGGCGGCTTTACGATATTTTGTGTCACCATAAAGCCTCAGATAGTTGATTTTGATGAAATTGATTTAATTCATGCAGCTAATCCTTTCCATTTGTACATTCCTTCAAATTTATCCAAAGCTATCAGAAATAGACCTAAAGTGAGTCAAAATTGCTGTACTTCTAGAACCAAAAACAGCTATAGAGATCTCAAACTTATCATTACTGATGTGAAAAGTTTGTCATCAATCAGTTTTTGGCGCTCAACTATGAATATAATGATAGCTTTCATTTTGGACATCGATTTATGTCGAGTTGTTCATATAGGCCAACCAGTCACGCGAGATCATGTGCGAAAGCAAAATATTCACATTTTGCGATCTTCCAACACATTGCACATCTACGAGCATGATGCAAACAATGAATAAATGACTTTCTTTCTTTATGCAACATCGTGGACATGTTCGAAATCATTTTTCATCTAATTACAAAAATTTTGTGATGCAATTTCTACACCCTCTGAGACCTGAGTCCAGTGAACCCTTGGCCTATCTGGCATACTTCTACTGATTCAATTGAAATGAAATAACACATGCAGATTCACTGTCAGAAATGATGATTTTGTATGGGCTTGAGTGGTTGATATATCGTCAGCGTAAAAAATGAAATAGAAAAATGTGGCTCCGGGGTCAACCGGACCCCCCCTCAGGTCTCTGAGGGTTAAATCTGCGGGTATAGATAAAAAACTGTACATTTTTATTATTAGATCATAATGAACGATTGATGTGTTCAGTTACAACATACTAAGCTTAGCTGGTGTTGAGTAAAATTTTTACTTTAATTGACACGTACATTGTGTATTTTGAGCAGATTATAAGTGCACATGTGTGGTACATTTTCAACATGAAGACTTTTTAATTTTGGTCAGTTTCATTTCGATTTTCTAACGGTACTAGGCCTAGGTAAAAATCGTTTGCTTTCGATCAAAACATCAAATCCCTTCGGTTTCAGGAGCGGTCGTTAAGCGCGAAGTCTGGCGCCAGGTGCTCCGTGGCAGCGCTATTGTCCGAAGTGCGATGGACGTCTATCAAATCGCGCTCACAATCGATGGGGTGGAAGCGATCACGATCTCCGAGGATTCAATCCCAAGGTTTGAAGGTATATCATTTCCTCAATTGCCTGGAATAAAGGCATGTCACCAAGTTCGCAAAGTAGGAGAGTCGTGCGTCTCACTCTTCATGAACACAAGTGATGCGGTCCCGCTTGGTCGTCCCAACCGCATCATCATGACAACTCTTGACATCAACGCAGGCCTACCAACCCATCCCTGTGACAACCCAGGCACATGTCTCTAAAATCGATTTAAATGATTGGAAATCCGAATGAGATTAGCTTTGGAATATAGCATGGTGAGTGCATGGACATTGTGAATTTGAAATATTTCCAAAATCAGTCGAGTAGTTTTTCAATAAATCACAGTTTTATGCATTTCATACTACGTACAAGATTTAAGCGTCTCGTAGGCTATGAAGAAGAAATCCGAATAGCATCTTATCACAGACTACCAACATAAATATCATGTCAATAGTGTATACAAAATTTGAAACAAATCTGTCGAGACAATGTTGAGAAATTTTGAATTTTTCACTGAAATAGCTTGTAAGTGGTATGTGTCGCAAGGGATCAGGCTAGTGTGCCGAAAAAAAATCCGAATGGCATGTAAATTGATTCATGCTCTTTCTATGGATACAGATTGTCGAGTATGATTGTTTAAGCAGATTCCATCGAGTCAAATTGCAGAAAATCTAAAATATATACAAAAATTTCAAAAAAATTAAAAAAAATTGAAGAAAATTTGAATGTAAAATGAAGTACGTTATATGCCACTAAATCCGAATGAATTGAGATTTGAAAAGTGCATTCTCCAACGTTTCCCATATACTCTATCAAAATATAAAGCGAATCGGTCGAGTAGTTGTCTCAAGATTTAGGCTTATATGTATAGAGTTTTGCGACAAATAGTGTTGTTGACATTGGACATACTTACATTGGACATTTGTACGCTTCATTGATCTCATGTACTCTATGTAGGTAGAGTCAATATTACTTATCATGTTGAATGTAGTTTTCTCAAGATTTAGGCATAACTTTAATCAAAATTGGTTACACGATTTTTTCACCGTCCTATGATCCATCTATGATCCATTTATTGACCCAAACAATATTAGGATAGTGATCGTCTTCTACTTATTTTGTTTTTTTTATAGATTTTTGCAAATTATATAAATTAGTATTATTTGTAGAATGGTCCTCTACTTGTTTCATTCTTATAATTTTTTACAAATTGCAAAAAATTGACCTTGTCAGTACTAGAATAGGCATTATCTTTTCCTTGTTTTAAGACTTGAGCAGAAAGTATATTATTCAGAACCAAATATTAGCAAATGACAACCTATATTGAACACGAAACAACACTGTGACGAAAGCTGGAAATGGAAAAATGTTCGGAGTTAATCACAAAAAGATGTCAAGAATCTTGTGTAGTTAAAGTCTATCACTGCACCAAGAAGGGCCTTCTTCCTGTTTCCAGGAGTCTTTTTGTAGCGGCTCCAGGTATTTGCAAAATGGTGGTGAGAGCTTTCGATGTCCTGTTCGCTGGTCCAGCCTAAGCCAGGATTTGAGAATGTGCAGATCTCATCCATGACACTCAGGAATAAATCGACATGGTCAAGCAAATGAATTTTCAAGAAGGGTGTAATGCCTGCTTGACGGACAGCCTCTTTAAATTCTTCAATTTTGTCTTGGAATGTGTGCTTGCGTCTTACGCCTCCACATTCGTCCAGGACTTCCTTGTAACGACGTAGTGCTACATAATAGCCAGTTCGCTTGAAACAAGTAGGAAAAATATCAAGATTTTCCAAGATGCTCCTGACTCCACGCCCTTCGAACGCTTTCCCATGATAAGGAGACCTATGAGCTCCTATTCGGTTCAATGTCTCCCCAACATCGTCTTTCTCTGGTTGAGACAATTTTTCTTCGATTTTGTTGAAGAGATGCTGCACTATGCCAAGCGATACATGCAGAATGGGTATTCCACACTTGTAGAGATTGGGCGAGTCGGTTTCTCCGAGAATAGAGGGAGAAATTGAATTGTAACATTCTTTTGCTTTTCTTGCTATGCGATCGCATTCGTCATTGAATTTTTGCAATTGCTGAGAATGTAGCGTTCCGTTGCGCATGGTTACATCGTCATCAGATGAATCTGACCCATTCTTCCAGGTGCAGAAAACGCAAGGATACTTAGAGTTTCCTGTTGATATTCCCAACATCAACTGCAAGCATTTGTTGTCCGCAACTAAAATAGTACTGAAATCAGGATCGCCAAAGAAGTTTTGAAAAGATTCTATCGAAAATATTGTCAACAAATTTGTACGAGTTTCAGGTGCCTCTACCAACGCAACCAAAATCAATTCTGATACAGAATTCGAATAGCGCTCATCATTGAGGAATTGTACAGAAACTTTCAAAAACCTTTGGCCGTGATCAATGGAACATTTGATGACAAGCGTTGGAGGTGTCTCAGATGACCACCAGTCCTTGATTAAACCATTGATGTCATTGCAATATATCATTGGAACATTTGCAAGGTATTTGTCATCTGTAGATTGGTCATCTTTTTGATAAACTTCAAACTGAAATTCATCAGTGGATGAGAAGTAATTGCTAAGACAAGCATCCCGATCCGAATAATAGGAGGAAACACTTGGAAACTTCACTGATTTGCTTTTGATAGCTGAATTGATTTTTCTCAGACTGTTGTTAGAGATACAGTTTGACAATGATTTAATTCCAATCAAACTTCTCAATTCCAGTTTCGTACATCTCTGCTTGTGTTTCTCATTTGAGATGTTTAACTTGAGTGGTGGTCCATTCAAACGGGAAACAGAAAATGACGTGCCTGGCGGACTCATTTCAAGGTTATCATCTGTCAATTTGCTTGACACAAGGTTTGACATGACTTTATCCGCTACTCCCGTTCTTTCCATTGTATGACATAAAACGTCAACAGATTCAGAGAGAGGAACACATCGATATCTGTTTGGAATACTCATTTCAGTTTTCGATAGGATTTTGCTGCATTTTGAACATGACGGCTCAACACGTGAAATAACAGCGGAAGTTCGTTTTCGTCCACAACGTGCAGTACCAAATAGTTCCTTTTGTTCAACAATTGTACGATCTTGGTAATTTTTGAGGATTTTGCACAAAGAACATGGATGTGAAACTGTACAGGGCAGGATCGAGCGAGTTGCGATGTTTGAAATGCCGTCGAAAGGAAACTGACTAAAAGATCTGGCTAATGTTCCAACTTTTTCAGGTTTATTATTCATCAAGTGCCGAAGATCAGTATAGCAGGTTTTGCAAAGAACTTCAGGTGCAAAGAAGGCATTATCATTTCTCAAATCAATATTCCAATAATCTTGATAACCTTGTTTAGTTGAAGCAGAGATCGTGACCATTTTGGATCGTAGACCCACTTCACCACATCGTCTACATATTCTATGTTTAGCTTCGTCATGAAATGCTGAGACATTCGACGCCATAAATTACAACACGACAATTCACAATCTCGCAGCCGCACGATTCAATCAAGTGCATGCGCTGGTCTTCACGCGCTCAGACATTAAGAAAAGCTTTGTTCACTTACGCTGCGTGGGTGGTGATTCTGACACATTGCTGAATAGGGTTGATATCCCCGTGCGCGACGGAAACAATGCCATCCTTGATCATTAGATGATAGGAATAGTATGCACTTTTAGAGGACATAAATGCATAGATTTCGAGGAGTTTTGCATTTGTGTCCGATAAAAGTGGATATTATTGGTATTCTAACCCAATGAAGAGGAAATCTATGGCGATGTCTACAAACAAATCCATGCTACAAACATGGCTACAAACATTGATCCTTAGATGACAATCTATGCTTCTGATATAGACATCTAAAAAGTTTTACTCAAAAAGTCTGACTATTGCATAATTTATATGGGGATTTGACATAGAACGCTTCTTCCGGATAATAATGCAGTTTCTATCTCAATGCAATTTCAATGTAATTCAGATACAGACATAGAAGTACAGACTTTCTATGGTATTGTTAATTTCTATGGATACAGATAATGCCAGCTAACGCCTTAGTGTCCGCCCATTGACTTAGAAGTCGACATGATTCATCTTCATTGGGTTAGAATACAACAGATCAGCATATTGGAAAGAAGAAAGTCAGATGCAATGATCGAAGTATCAGCTGGAATGTGTTACCTATTCAAGCAATAACCGTCACACTTGACCTAATTGAACATTGAACAATGAGCCTTGATTAATTGAACAGTAACTCCATGTTGATGACAGAATTCAAGGCAGCGTGATAAGTAATATTGACTCTACCTAGTTAGAGTACATGAGATCAATGAAGCGTACAAATGTCCAATGTAAGTATGTCCAATGTCAACAACTATTTGTCGCAAAACTCTATACATTTAAGCCTAAATCTTGAGACAACTACTCGACCGATTCGCTTTATATTTTGATAGAGTATATGGGAAACGTTGGAGAATGCACTTTTCAAATCTCAATTCATTCGGATTTAGTGGCATATACTTCATTTTACATTCAAATTTTCTTCAATTTTTTTTAATTTTTTTGAAATTTTTGTATATATTTTAGATTTTCTGCAATTTGACTCGATGGAATCTGCTTAAACAATCATACTCGACAATCTGTATCCATAGAAAGAGCATGAATCAATTTACATGCCATTCGGATTTTTTTTCGGCACACTAGCCTGATCCCTTGCGACACATACCACTTACAAGCTATTTCAGTGAAAAATTCAAAATTTCTCAACATTGTCTCGACAGATTTGTTTCAAATTTTGTATACACTATTGACATGATATTTATGTTGGTAGTCTGTGATAAGATGCTATTCGGATTTCTTCTTCATAGCCTACGAGACGCTTAAATCTTGTACGTAGTATGAAATGCATAAAACTGTGATTTATTGAAAAACTACTCGACTGATTTTGGAAATATTTCAAATTCACAATGTCCATGCACTCACCATGCTATATTCCAAAGCTAATCTCATTTAAATCGATTTTAGAGACATGCGCAGGACCATCTTCAGAGCCTTCTAATGAAGTCAACGACAGCGATGAAAACATTCTTAGTGCCTCTGAGCTTCGCCTGTTGATAAGCGAGGCCCGGCGGAACCTCTAACTGTTCTTGTTTACACATCAGTAAGCTAAATGAAAGATAAATGTTGATTGGAATATAGTTGTTTTGATGGTCCCGCTCGTCACGTCCCGTTCGTCACGCAACTTGTTTTCTTGACATCAACATTTAAACACCATCTAATCAATGGAAATTCTGCAAACTCACAGTATGTTATCTTGATACCCAATACTTAATTACCAAACAGTTTTCGGTGAAAAATAGCCTCTCACTTCAGATAAATATTTAACCAAACAAAAGGTCGAATTTCTTGATGTCACAGCGCGTCCCGTTCGTCACGCAACTTTGCATCGTTCTGGTAGCGAGTATAGTAATAGCTGAGAAATGAAATTTCACATGACTGATCTGTTGAGTTTCACTAACTATCTTGGCTATCTAGAGAAATTCAAAATACAATGAAAGGTTCTGAAATACTCAAATTAAAATGAAAAGTCGAAAAAAGTGTCCCGTTCGTCACGATGGAATGAACATCTTTATGAACTTCCGAATTTTGAATCTACGAGGCAAGCCCAGCAAGAGCTGAACATTTCTAACAGGAAATTTTGATCTTTCATAGGAAATATAGTTTTTCCATATTTACAGAATTTGCAGATCATAGAAATTGATGCCCTTCCACCATAGAATTTAATAAATCATAATCATGGATTGGTCTGATTATTATCAGAGCATTCATGCTACAGTGACTAAAATGTGACAAATAATTCAAGTTATACATGAGTTGAGCGTGCGAATGTGTTGTCAACATGGTGTATGATGCGTGTTGATGTGAATGACAGAAAACTATGTAAAACATTGATAGACTGTCGGTTAAGTATTCCTATTCAGTGCCTTTTTAAAGGAACCTCCATTGGGTAGGGGGAGTACCCGAAATATCGAGAGTCAATGCGACAGTGCCCCGCCGAGTCACATAAATGGTGGTCACTTATCAAGCGTGCGTTGATCAGGCTTTATCTGAATGTCAGCATTGTAGTTCCATTTTACAATGGTAATGCATCTTGTATTCGTAGCGCTATTGAATATGAAACTTTGAACGTAGCACGATAGTTGAATACCAGTAAGTCTAATGTCATGCTTGTTCCCGACATCCCATTTGATGAGCCACTTTCTGTAAATCGAGTTTCTATGGCAAAATGTCTAGGTGCTATTTTGAATGACACATTCACATGGGACAATCATGTGAATTACTTGCGTGTAAAGGCCAGTCGCCGCTTATATCTTCTTCGCCGACTAAAGCCCCTTGTTTCCACTATAAAGTTACATGACATATATTTGGCAACCATTCGATGGTTTTTGACTATGCTTCCCCAGTCTTTGTCGGAATCAATAAAAAAAATAACAATGTGCTTGTAAAGTTAAAAAGAGAGCCCACCGCATTATGTACAATGGTCTATCAAAATGTGACAAATGTGATGCTGCTTTAGAACGTAGACGACTTAAATTGTTACAATATTTGTTCAGTGCAATTGAAAGTGACTCAGAGCATTTGTTGAGCGATCTTTTGCCGTGTAAATTAGCTCTTTCAAATAACTATTCCTATCCTATTGTTCGAACTGAAAAATTCACACGTTCCTTTTTCCCTTCTATGATTCAGCATATGATAAAGTGCTCTTTTAAACATAGTTAGCATATCTTTCAATGTACATGTACGCATATTGTGTGATTTTGCAGCAAATTTCCTTTTATGTTTACTGTTTCATATTACTTGAAGTTTACTTGAATGTAGTCGTGCATACACTCTGTATACATTTGCATTTACGAGAAATAAACGCTTACTTACTTACTTACTTACTTAAGACCTTCAATCATAGTTGCAGTAATCCTTAATTAAAGGAACGAATGTAATGCGTTACTTGTAAGGGAAATTAGAGACGGGAGTGATGGGTAATGGAGTATAAAGCGCACCATATTTTCGGGCTGCGCCCATCGTGAGGACAGACTGACTCAGGCCTAGAAGTCAGAGGTCAGTGGTTCAAATCCACCAAGACGCGCAGTTATATTCCGTCTGTTGAATTAGTATCCTTCATGCAAAATGAATGCAATTGAAAGTAGATGTCAACCAGAGGAGATGTGGGCCGCGCGCATGAGACAAGAGTTAAGTCTCAAGGAATTTTACAAATATCTGCAAAAAAGGAATTTATCCATCATGTACTGTACAGCATCCATGTGAAAAGTGTTTTCGCGTCAATTGTGAGTTCCATCTATAGTTCTCTACATTTCATTGGTTGACAACCATGTTGAATTGTAGCCGACTTGTCGACTGCCTGAAGCCTGGACTTTTAAAGTGAATCACTTCCTTGCTGGTGAAGTGAAATATTTAAATACGAGTGGAGGCTGAGATCGTTTAGTGGTTGGGCGGAAGGCATGAGTGTGGAGAGAGATCCGCAACCTCCCTCGCCATCTTGTTAAAAAGACACTGATTCAAGGATATTGAAATCCTAATATATCCTTCCAAGAAATACTTAACGAAGCAAATACTCGAAACAATGCCTAGTACGAATCGAGTTGATATTCTTGTTTCATTTATGTGAATTTTCAAATATCTGATAGTCTTTTTCATTGTTGACATGAAGGGTCTGTCGCAGTTCATTGTATTTCTAACAATGTCGACTACAAAGTCAATGAAATACAGCAGCACACTCGCCGGAACCAGGAATTGAACCGAAGTCAGCGGTGGAGACAAACTTGCACCTTCTTCACCAGAGCACGCTGACGATGCAAAAGGAATGCAAGTGAGTGCAGCAGTCATCTCCGAGTGATATCGACAGCATTGTCCTATTATTATAGGTAGCATTCTGTGAATAACAACAGGACAATAATCTCGGAGATCACAGTATCACTCGGAGATGACTACATTCACTGGCATCCCGTTTGCACCGTCAGCGTGGAGAAGGTGTGACCTCGTCTTCACCGCGGACTTTGGTTCTATTCTTCAAGTGCGTAGATCAGCCAGAGATGTTGGTGTCCTTTATTGACTTGATAGTCGCCATTCTATTTCATTCATTGTCTTCATTATTGCAATTTCATGTTGTAGGCAAGAAAGAATTCTACACAAGTCATGAAAATTCAAGCAGCAATTGCCGTAGTTATCGTTGGAATTCTGGCTTACCTCCTGCTTCACGCGTGGTCTCTCCACTCCCTCCTGAATAACACAATAAATGACACCATGAGCAACATCGAAAGATTGGACATGGATTTCGAAAACATGAAAAAGATATCTAAAGTGTTGGGTAAGCAGCATCGATTGTTGATTCAGTCATGTTTTGAAGATTTCCAAGCATATCGCTAAGGGTCTGAAATAAAGATGAGCGTCAGGTCGGATTTCATTAATTTTAAAACCTCACTCGCACTAAAAGCCTACCCGAACCCGAGATTGGGTTGGGTCCAGAAATGTTATCAAATCCGATAAGAAGATACCAGAACTCAACCCAACCTGACCAGACAAGATCCAGAAACCATTTATAATGCTATGTTAATACTCGTACGACTTGAAAGTTAGTGCATTACAGGAACTTTTCGGGTAATTTAAAAACTGTTTAGAAGCTTTAAACCAAGTTCTATATGTGTTCTATATTATAGTGTTCAGGATGGGCCATCAGCCAGATTTGATTGCATTCTCCTCAAGGGATAACCGCTGAGCCAGGTAAATCGATGGACTAGAAATGATGGCAAACCCGCAAAAAAATGAGAAATGTTCAGATATTTTCCATGAAATTAATGAAACTTTCTATATGATATACATGTAGCTTGCATGACTACACTCATACGCTGACAATGACAAACAACGATTCAAGGAAAACAATAACAATTATCAAAAACAATTATGCGAATACTTTTAAGTATTAACACTAGAAAGACCGTTGGGTCAATTGACCCAGAAATGATAATATTTGAATCCGTACACCTCTAAAAATTTGCAGTAGTTGACTTATCTCCCTCGACTTTTCCTAAAACTGTAATGTGTTGAATATAAGCATAAAATAAATTTCACGGATTTGTTAGTTTCTATTTCTATTACCAATTATGCATGAAAGACCGTTGGGTCAATTGACCCACTTCATTCCTACACTCTAACGAAGCCATGCCTGGGCGTTCATTCACTGGTCGTGCATGTGCTTTTTGTTACAGTCAATGAACAATGCGCCTACACTCTAACGAAGCCACGCCTGGGCGTTCATTCACTGGTCGTGCACGCGCTTTTTGTTACAGTCAATGAACAATGCGCCTACACTCTAACGAAGCCACGCCTGGGCGTTCATTCACTGGTCGTGCACGCGCTTTTTGTTACAGTCAATGAACAATGCGCCTACACTCTAACGAAGCCACGCCTGGGCGTTCATTCACTGGTCGTGCACGCGCTTTTTGTTACAGTCAATGAACAATGGGTCAGCACTCCATACATTCTTGCTCTATGATATTGAAAGGTGACATTATTGATTGGCTATTTTCGTGAACGGAGTGTGGAGTAGCGTTCACTGCTATCGGAGGAAGTGTCAATGTTCATTTTCTGTCAGGATGGCTGCACGATCACGGCGCACGGCAGCTGAAATCGCGCAACTGCTTATAGCTAATGTGGATTCCGACGAGAGTGGAAGTGACGATGAAACTGAAAATGGACTTGCCTACGATCCATCTCCTGCAGTGAGCGATGAAGAGGAAAGTACTGACGAAAGTGAAGACCCTATTGAAAGAGAAAGCGTCAGAAGAAGTGCTGAAGCGAGAGAAATGCAGTTTACATCCTCTGATGGAACTTCTTGGACTCGGGTGGATATTGGAAGCGTCACTGACAAAGGAAGAGCACCGGCACGAAACATTATACGACAAAGACCTGGTGCAACTCGTTTCATTTTGAACAGAGTTGATAACGAAGAAGATATTTTTATCGAACTTCTTGGTCATGACAGCATTCTTCGAATCCTTGACTTCACTAGAGCTGAAGCAAACCGACAAGGAAATCATGAGTTTGAAATTTCTGAAAACGATTTGTTCGCCTTCTTGGGACTGTGCATAATTAGAGGCGTTCTACAAGGGAAGAACGAGCCGCTATCATCATTCTGGAGTCAAGAATTTGGAATAAATGTGTTCAAGGAGACAATGAGCAGAAATCGATTCAAGGACATAAAACGCTATATACGCTTTGATGATAAAACAACCAGGTCAGAAAGAAGAGAAGCCAACAAGTTTGCAGCAATTCAAGAGCTATGGGAATCAGCAATGAAAAGGTGCGGTGATGCTTTTTTTCCTGGACAACACACAACTGTCGATGAACAGCTATTCCCCTGCAAGTGTCGGTGCCCTTTCTTGCAATATATTAGCGCAAAACCCGATAAGTTTGGAATCAAATTTTGGTTCATTTGCGATGTTGATAGCAAGTATGTTTTGAACGCGGTTCCTTACACAGGGAAGGATGAACAACGTGATCCACGCGTTTCTGTTCCTGAATCAGTTGTCATGAACTTGACCAAGGCTTACACCAACAGTGGCATTTCAGTGACGACTGATAACTTTTTCACCTCCAGCTCCTTGGCCAAAAATCTTTCTCAGAGGAACATGACTCTGTTGGGAACGATTCGACAAAATAGACGTGAAATTCCAAGGGAAGTTGCACAGTGCCTTGCTTCAAAGCATATTCCGGTTCACTCATCTGCATTCTTCAAGTCTGAAAACCAAATGCTTGCGGCTTACAAAGTCAAAACAACCAAAACTGTGCTGGTTTTATCAACTGAGCACAGATCCGCGAAAGTCGATGAGAACCATCCAAAGAAAAAACCGGAAATTATCACGAAATACAACAACACGAAATACGGCGTTGACATTTCCGACCAAATGTTGAGGTTGTATTCTACAAAGTGCGCATCAAGGCGATGGCCGCTTGCGGTTTTCTTCAACCTTTTGGACATCTTATGCCTCAATTCGTGGATCTTGGCGAAGGAAATGAACATGAGAAGTGCAAGAACACGCAGAGAATTTTTGTTACACATCGGAAAGTTGTTCTGCAGCAAGGCACCGTCCCGAAAGCGTCCACCTCATTTCAATATTTCTACACTTCGTTCTCAAGCCCTGCAGAGCGGATCATCTGAAGAACGGACGAGATGTCAAACGTGCAAGTCCAATAAGACAAAGGTAACATGCTGCTCCTGTCACAAGTTTGTTTGTGGCAAGTGTTCCTCTCCCCTGTGCAATTCGTGCAGTTCCTCTTAGACAGTCAGATGAGAGAGAATTCTTATCTCAACACTTTCAGCTTTTGTTATTACATATTTCAATAAAAATTGTTCACCGACATTATGTATTTTTTTTTGTTGTGGGTCAATTGACCCAACGGTCCTTAATGGTTAAAAAATTTTTGGTCTTTCTAGTGTTAAAGAGATTTACCATTAAGACCTAGGGTCTGATTTAATTTTGGAGTTTTATCATTTACTATACGCTTCTACGATACGAGTTTCAAATTCACTACGTCCTGTGTATTTAACAGAAAAACAATTATTAATGTCATTACTACAGTTTGGACATGTAGTCAGATGGCTACTTTCGGCTGAGATACCTCTCATATGTTCTTTAATTCTTTGATGTAATCTGCGTTTTGTTTGTCCCAAGTATTGGGTATCAGGATCAACCCGTCATTCAAAATTATACACAACGCATGATCGCATCAGCTTATTTGTTTTATCTTTCAGACTAAAATACTGTCCTGTTTTACAAGTATTGAATATTATTTTAATATCATGGTCCAATTTCCGAAATACTTTAACAAGTTTCCGTCGGAGTTTTATGGATGTTTTACCTACAAACGTAAGTATCATAAACTTGGTATCCTCCCATTAATCTTTCTGCGTTACTTTGTTATCCGTATTATATCTTATTTCCAGGAGCTGCTTTATTAACGAGTTGATGACGTCACTGGGATATGAGTTGCTTAATAGAATTTTTGTGATATTTTTAATCTCTATGTCAAAAAGTTTCCAGATTGAGCATACATTATACGCTCTATGCAATATTCCTATCACAAGGGTGCGTTTCCATTGGATAAGGCAGGTAGCATTATAATTCATTAAAAGACCTGTAAATGTACTTTTCCTAAAAATCGATGTGTATAAAGAAGAATAAAAGAACATATAAGAGGTAACTCAGCCGTAAGTAGCCATCGGACTACATGTCCAAACTGTAGTAATGACATTGATAATTGTTTTTCTGTTAAATACACTGGACGTAGTGACTTTGAAACTCGTATACCAGAAGCGTATAGTAAATGATAAACTCCAAAATTAAATCAGACCCTAGGTCTTAATGGTAAATCTCTTTAATACTTAAAAGTATTCGAATAATTGTTTTTGATAATTGTTATTGTTTTCCCTGAATCGTTGTTTGTCATTGTCAGCGTATGAGCTTATTATGTTCATTCATTGGTTGCAGCTGCGCAAAAGTAATTCGCATTCTAGGTCAGAGAAGACTTTGAGCGACGATGTCTCAGTGGAGTGATTAGCTCGATGCGCTAATTTGGGAGTTCGGGAGAAGGTTAAACTTGGAATAGTGAGAGCGAAGCTGCTGAGCAACAAGCCGTTCATGTATTTTTGAGAGGACACGGATGTTGGCGATATGAGTCAACACCTGAAGGACTGCGAGCACCTTTCTTCAGAGTACACGCTGAGTCGGAACAACTTTTTTGTGGAAGAAAATTGCCCAACTCCAATTCAACTTGGAAAAGCTACCCAAGCCTGCTTATAATCTATTCCAAAAAATTAGAAAATATTAGATCGACAGCTTTCTGATACACTTCAAATTTTTCGAAAGAAAATGTTAAATCTGAATTCTACTTCAGGAGGTTAAATGACATCAATTGTAGTTGACTAGAAAGAATTTGATGAGATCGACAGCTTTTTTGATGTAATTCAAATTAATCACTTTTTTGAATTTTGAGAATATTTAAAAAGTACCCTATTAGTCCGGCAGCCAGAACGAGTTTCTGCAGGGAACGAGCCCGAAAGTGAGACTTTCACAGAATGGTGTACATACTATGCCTTATAATTTGCAAATTAACGTGCATTATTTACATATAATTATTAAATTATTCAGACTCATGTACTTTGCATCCTGTGTGGCTGGGGGAACTTAAATATTATTAATAATTTCTTACAGTATATCTGTCACTTATACTTATTGTTTAATGATAATATTTACTTGCACCTGTACGTCTTAATGATCTGTCCTATGTTGCAGAAGTGGATAATTTCCATTTGAAAGAATCAGTGCTAAATCAGATGCAACCACAGATCAACGGCCTTCAAGTAAAGTTTAACGAACAAGAAGATAAGTTTCAGAAGTATAAGGAGTCCTTGAATTCACGCATGGCATCAATCTTAGGTAAGTGATCAGACAATCTTCCAATTGAATATTGAACTCTTCATTTGTTTAAAAGAAAGTGGTTTCCACAAGCTTTTGAAATCGTAAAACATTCCACTTTTTGAATGACACTTAGTGATCATAATTATCATTCAAAAAGTAAAGTGGTTTGAAAGCCAATTCCTTGATGCATGATCAGTTGCTCATTGAAAGGCATTCAGTGCTCTCAACCTAGTCATGAGCTTTCTGACGTTTTATCTCAAGTAGGCAAGCTTAAAGGATTCGTTTGTTGCAAGATGTAGTTGTAGGCCACCTCATCGTTGGCTCATTGCAGCTTCAGTTTTTGTTGAATGTTGGTGTTCAGCGTCAGCAGGGAACACTACTTGCCGCTCCATGTTGGTCTTGTGGCTGCTGATTGCCACTGAATTCGTGGTCTTTGCTCTGGTGGTGAATATCGATCTCGTCGACTTAGTTTCTCACCTATTGTCTGTTTCAGAGCATCCACCATATTTATTTATTCAACCTACAATTTTTTTCAGTGGCGTTATGTCAGTGATGACTTCAGTGCCACTGAGCTAAGATATGTGCGAGAAGACAAAAGCAATTGGTGACGGAAAGAACGACTGGAAAGGGACGTTTTCAAAATCCGTTTGAAGTAGAGAAGAGAAGACTCACAGGTTACAGAAGTCGGTAGCGAGCTCCACGACGTACGTGCTGCTGCAGATAGGAAAGAACGATTTCCGATTCATCGGACAAAGAATGGAACATGCAGATCAGAATGAGCTGCGGAGTGCAAGTGCTTGCGAGAAGCAGTCTCTAATACATCGAGAAGGGACTCGGCGAGATAGTAAGTAGCAGAATCACTTTGGAGGGAGCGATTGGGGTGGAGTCGACAGTAATTGCAATTGAAGGGAGCTTGTCTTTCCTGCGGTTTGAGGATCATTACAGAGCTTCAGACTTGGCAACGTTGAGGCTGACTTTGTTTGCGCACAGCCAACGCTAGATGTCTTGAAGACAAACCTCCATCCGCCGCAAAAAATGGGAGGAGGCAGAGGGAGAGCAGAAGCTGTAGATGCTGTAGTCGTCTGCATGGGCGTGAGTGCGTTGGCCATGGCGATCAAATAGTTCGAAAAAGGTAGGCGGTGTAGAGGATGAAAAATAGTGGAACAAGCAGCTCAATGCATTTCCTTTCCGTCAAATTATAATGACCGATCTCAACAGTATTAGAGGCTTGTCATTCAAATAGCTGCTTTCGCTGTAACGTATGGTGAATGCGTCTAATTTTCCATACATTTGATTACACAGCAATATCAGATTCATTCATTGAACGTTGCTTCATATGCTTGCTTAGTTCTGACATGCATTCTAGGGTGGAAATCTATCTCATTGAAAATCTGAAAATCCAAAATGGGTTAATCAATTATTTGGTCAAGTGTTGTTGTGGATTCACATGTGAAATTCCAGTGACTTTGGTCAAGGTCTACAATCCCCACAGTGGGCGTCTCTTATTTGCCCATTTTCTGTTTGCAGCCGATTCTACGTAATTTTAGACTTAAAGTATATAGCACTTCCCAAAAAGCTAGAGCCTTGAAAATTTAACTATCCGTATAATATGACACAGCGATTTTGACTAAATCAAATAGTTAGGAATCAATCTATCGAGTCGCTATATAGAGACATCTGAAGTTTGTCAATTTTTCAAAAATTGTTGAAAAGTGTCATTCTGGACGTGTTCATCCTGCCTCTTATAAGGATATTGTAGACCCAACATTGTGGACACTGTAGAGCTTGACTATGCTAAAAATACAATACAAATGTTATGATACCTAAGTATAACTGCATTTGCATATTCATTACATGTAGGCCTAATATGCTCATGCAACACGTCCCTACACTTAGAACTATCTGTGGCCGGTGGAAATTAATAGTAATCTAGCTATTAAATTTTACTTATAACTTTCACTTCAAAGTGCCGATGACTATTTTATTAACTTTCAGCATGCAAAAATGAATTCTTGAGTTGTGAAATTTAGCATCTTAAAGTTAAAGAAGCACACTTCCCACTACATTCATCTCACTAATGAGAGATACATGATGTTGTTTCATACTAAAAAGCTCAAGATACTTGACACCAGGGGCGGCGCCAGGGTTTTCCCCGACGAGGTGTCGTGTTTCCCCGACGGGGTGTCGAGCTACCTGACCTCCCTGACAAAGCAGTAAGACTTAAAATTCTTTAAATAGTCCTATTAAGTTGGTATATATGCTATGCAGTGGGCTATTCATGCCTCACAAGACATGTTCGCGCAGGCATAATATCGAGCATAAGATGATAGCCAATAACACGCTGATATCTTAATTTCCTAAGTCTGATGATAGGGTCAATCCCTAGCCTATATCAATGCCAAGATTGTATGTGTCCACGTGTTACCAATAGGGCCTATACCACGCTTATAGGCCTACTTCAAGCTATCTTATACCTAACCCTTCAAGTGAGCTTGAGTGATAACTTGCAGATGCGAACTTAAAACCAATACATGCCTATGTAACAAATCAATTTTATTTAGTTGTCAAATCCATGGTCGCTTATGACTGTTGATTTTTCATACAATAGAATTGGGTCTGTAGTCCTACTGCGGCCTTAAAAATATGAATATTGGCTATACGTGAGCTTATACATGCGTAGAAAATACGAAAATAGTAGGCTACGGTGGTTTACATGGGAAATTGATAGTATGAATTTTAAACGATTGACCTAACTATCCGAGCCTCTTAATCATGCGACGAATATCAAGAAATGTGTTGAAATCAGGCCTACATAGCGGGCAAAATCAACAAATGGGCTTTATTTGAATGCATTTAATGATTGACTTACCGAGTAGTCTAACAAACAGTATGAAAATGTTTATCAAACTAAAATAAAACAATATGATTTTAAAATAACATGATCTATTAGTGGAAAATGGAAATAATTGACTATAACAAAAAATGTGCACAAATGCACATAAGGATAAAATTGGATGGTTTGGATAAAGGTTAAACAAGGATTTCTACCTTCAATGTAAAATTGCAACAAATAAAGTCTAATAGGGTATCCTGATTCGGTTGTAAGATAAGTCAATTTGCATATCATTATTCATGACATGAAGTAATTAATGTAACTGTCTCTCTGATTGACAGACAGCATGAAAAAATACTCGTCAAATTGTCAAAACCATACTCAGGTAAACAACAACTATTAAAACAAACATTGAACTGCATGAACGGGTACAGCACTTGCTTAGATTTTGGCTAGAATGACATAGAAATATGCGCATATCACCGATCATTTTTTTACAAAGTTGTATAGGTTTGTTTGATTTTTTGCAATTTATAAAGTATGAAATTGAAATGATTAGTCAATTACATCTACTCGTATGTATTTTGATTAATAATGTAGACGACACACTTACGGTACATGAAATAGGTATCAGGTTTTTCCTGATTTAAGTGTGCCTAGGAAACTTGAAAATCCACCATGAACGCATATTACTATATCTGGCCTGCCTATACATAGTACAATGCACTCAATAATAATAATCTCATAAACTTTATGTTAGTACAATTCTGCACTTTGGATAAAGTAAGATGAACCGATCGATCACTTTATTCAAATCAATTTTGGAAGCTCGATCTGAATGGACCCCAAGCAACATAAGGTCATTCGCTCGGTCTGTTTTCATCGTGCATCTCAAATAATTTTTCACAATCCGAAGAGTGCTAAAACTCCGTTCGCAAGCACAACTCGATACTGGCATTGTGCAAGCAATTGTACTGAGTTTGCACATCTCAGGTAAAGCATCACGCACCCGTTGTAATCGCCGACAAAGATGCATTAATGTTGGCGAAGTGCGTGCTTTCTCGTCAGTCTTGCTGCGTTCCATCATTCGACGACAATTTTTTATTTCGATGATTAAGTCATTTGCGTCACACTGGAATAATGCTCCGAAGGAGAGAATCATTTCTTCGTTTAAGAAATTGATTGATGAAGGCGTCAGGGCAGCACTCCCATTCATGATGGTGATATTATTGCTGCTGAATCTTCTATCTAACTCGAAAATGATTTGTTCAACAATTTCGGTGACTTGGCTTGAAAACAATTCTTTTTCAGTTTTTACGGCCCAAGGTGCTTCAACTTCCACTAAAAACTGTTTCAAATGATCAGGCAGTTTTCTTGCTCTGTTGTTTTCTCGAACTGGTGCAGACCTTGGCAATGACCATCTGTCAGCAGTCGCCTCACTCTGATTCCAGAGTTCGTCACATGTTTTCTCTTCCTTACAAGATGAAAGATTTTCTCTCAGAATCTGAATAACTTCACTTGACTGCGACAGATCACTGATCGGGTTTTGTAAGAAAGCAGATGCAGTTTTGACGTAGCGTAGGACTTTTTCCAGTGCAAAAATGAATCGAAGCTGTGATCTATCTAATCTCATTCGAAAGGATTTGGCATCGTCAATCTTTTTTTTTTTATGATGCTGATTACTCACGATATCGAGCAATTCAAATAGCACGTTGACACGACTGCAAACAGTGCTCAACATATTTGACTGACACGACCATCGCGTTTCCGAGATTGCTTTCAATTCCATGACTCTCAGATTTCGTTCCTCCTGCAAATATACCCAGATTGGATGGATCGATGCACAGCTGACGAAATTGTAGAGTTTTTGAAGCAGAGAGAGACATTCAAAAATTGGTTGAAGTTCGTGAACAACATCCAACGCGACGAGATTCAACCTATGCGCAAAGCAATGAACGTACTGAGCCAAAGGTGACACTTCTTGTTGAATCAGTGTCTGGACTCCGTTTACACTTCCAGACATGACTGTGGCTCCATCGTAGGCTTGTCCAACGCATTTCTGCATACTCGTATTCGCGTTCACACTGTGTAGGGAACGCACGATGCAATTTTTCAGGCCTACCGCATTAAGAATTTCTGCTTCACACAAACCGACAAATTCTTCATGAACTGAGTTATTGAATAGGTACCGAATGCAAATTGAGACGACCTCCTTTCTTGACATATCTTTCGTTTCATCAGCCATTATTGAGAAGTATTCAGCATCAGAAAGTTCAACAGCGATCTCTTCAAGAACAATACTACTCATGATATGTAAAATGGCATTTTGGATTGAGTGATGAGTATATTTGGCATTCTGTGGTCCTTTCTGAATCTTGCGAGCGATTATTGAATCGTGCTTAGCAATAGTTGCCAGGATGCTGAGAAAATTCCCAGCTTTTGCACCGAACAACAGTGACGAAATATCCGTGTCTTCACTGCGATGAAGTTTCGATTCTCTTTGAGCAATTTTCAAATGGGCAGTTAGCAGCAGTACTTCACAGAGCGTTTTGAGATAGTGTCGATTTTCGCCAACAGTCCTTGCATGAGCTTCACTAAGCATTCCAAGTATGGTTGATTTATCTGAAGAGGACCCGTTTTCTGTCATTCTTTTGTAAGAACAATATTCCGAGATAGCTTCTTTATGTGACTCACTTTCTTGATGTCCTTGGAGGTAATTCTGACTTTTGTGACTCCCATGACATTTGTTCCAGGTGCGGAATCCTATAGTCACAAAATGGCCATATTTGTTTTTACTAAAATGTCTACAGAAATGACAGTATACAGCATCTTCTGAAGCAGAGTATTCCAACCATTTGTAATTCTCGTATTTTCCCGGATTAAATGCGCGAAATACAGGACCGATGGCGTGCTTAGGAAATGAGATGTCTTTAGGCTGCATTGGTTCCTGATCAGGCGACTTGCTAAGATCTTCTGGGCCAGGTGGTACCATTCGTATTTTCAAGGACTCTCCTTCAAAATCTGAAATGACAAAAATGATATTGTGAATACATGAAGTTTATACTTGATTGTCTTTGATCGATGGGGACTCCTTCAAACTTTTACTAAAAAATATAATAGTAACTGTGAAATATTATATTCCACAACTCATCCAAAAAAGGTAGGCTAATTCATTAGAGGGTCTATAAATAGCTGAAATAACATCTGATAATATTAGTAATGGGAAGAAGACCGTTCCAGGACACCATAAAATTCAAAAAAATAGTATCTTTAAAAACAACATAAATTCATGAATTTAGACCTTTTTTCAGGTTTGTAAGACCTAAATACATGAATTTGGTCCATTCAAAAAAATACCCAATTTTTCAAATTTTTCAAAATCTCAAAATTTGAGAATTACAATTTTCACCCCCGCTTAAATCATGACCGTTGCAGGACACCGAAAAAATCATAAAGGTTAAGAATCTCAAATTTGAGATTAAGATCATTTTTTACTTTGAAAATCATGACCGTTGCAGGACACTGAAAAAATCATAAAAGTTAAGAATCTCAAAATTTGAGAATTACAATTTTCACCCCCGCTTAAATCATGACCGTTGCAGGACACCGAAAAAATCATAAAAGTTAAGAATCTCAAAATTTGAGAATTACAATTTTCACCCCCGCCAAAATCATGACCGTTCTAGGACACTGAAAATTAGTATTTTTAAAAACGTCTTTTAAATCCATTTTTCAGGTTTTTAAAATATATCATGTGACTAAAAATATTTCTTTAAAAATGGAAGAAACAAAAATGGAAGAAACCTCAAGACTATATCCTTCGTTATCTCAATTAAAACTAAGTGAATTGAACCTTGAAAAGATGAATAAAGAAAAACACAAAGATAGAGTTAGGTATATGAAAGATAAGGAATCTCAATTATTATTAAGATTAGAGCATTATAAAAAATTAAGAAAGAGATGGAGTAAAGTTAAGAATGTAACACAAGAAATTGGCATATTCTTAACAATAAGTTTAGGTACTTTAACAATTGTTATATCTTCAGGTGTTTTAGTAATTCCAGTAGTTGCTACAGCTTTAACAGGTACGGGTGTTTTTGCAACTTCACTTGCTACAATGTTAGATAAATCTTTAATATCAAAGAAACGAAAATCATTAAAAACTAAGCATTTACATATTAAAGAAGTCTATGATAAACTACACTACTACTTTCAAAGAGTATGTGATGATAATGTTATTACGCTAGATGAGATTGAAAAATTTGATCAAATAGCTAATGAAGTAAATCAAACCTTTCAATTACAGTCCGAAAAAGTTGATGATAAGAATAAACAGGATGGAAAAATTTCTAGTGATGGTAAAACTTTTAGTGATGGTAAAACTTTTAGTGATGATAAAATTTCTAATGAAGAAAATGATAAAATTTTTTTAGAATAGCTAAAAACTTTATTAGACAAAACTTTATTAAACAAAACTTAAAACGAGAAAACTTAATACGAGAAAACTTTAAACGAGAAAACTTTAAACGAAAAGATTACAAACAACAAAGCAATAAAAAATAATTTGTTCAGTAAAATGTTTATGCTGTATTCCAATGTTACCACAAAATTCAAATATTATATTTTAAAAAAATAGATAAAATTAAAGCTGATAATAATAAAAAAAATAAAATATTAAAACATTATATTTGTATATTTTTATCACTCGGTAAACAATTGTTCGATAACTCTTTCATGGATTTTTTTATCAATATTAATTGTAATGAAGCCATAATCTTTTGACCAAGCATTATAACACGATTGTTTAAATTCATCTTTATCTCTTATACATAAATCTCTTAACAAATCACTTAAGTTTCTTGCATTTATTTCAAATAGTATAAATATATTTGCATTCTTTCTAATAACACTTCCGTCTAATGAATACATACTTTGTGTTAAATAAAATACACTACAGTTATTATGTCTACCTCTTGTGAAATAATTTCTCTGAACTGACTGATTTCTATCATTAACACAATCATCAAAAATTACACAATGTTTCATTGTTTTATCTAGTTCACTAGGATCTTGCATATTACCACTATCATCTATTAATTGTATCTTTATATGCTTATTTTTATTGGATTCAACTAACTGTTTATTTTTTGCTGCTTCTTCACACCCAAATTTATTTCTTCTTCATATTCAGATTTTTCGTATTCTTCGAATAGAGAAGCAATTGCTGTTTTTGTAAGATTATTTTCAAATCCATATTTTAAAAATTGATAGACGGGTTGTTCTGCTGTTGTTGTATAAATTATAAGATTGTTATCATCCAAAAAATTTGGAGTCGTTAAAATTTTAAATAATAGATATGTTTTTCCACATCCTGATCTTCCGCAAATAACTGAAAAAACTTCATTAGATAAATTTGGATGATGATTAAATTTAAGTTTTTTTTTATTTAAAGACATTTCATTCATTTTTAAAGTAATAAATTCATCCATTATTGAATTAGTGTTTTTAGAAACAAAAAAATAAAAATAAAATTTTAATTTAAGTTTATTTTTATTTTTTTGTTTCTAAAAAGATTGAAAAGATTAATAAGATTAATAATGAAAATGATAAAAAAATTAAACTTCTCTAGTGTAGCGTGTAAGTTTATATACCTCTCGAACCAAAAGATCTATCATAATCTCTTCACCTCCAAAATTTATTTCTTGTCCTTTCTCATCAGTGATTCTAATGCCAATGTTGTTAATAGTTTTTCTTGTAATAGGGAAATATATTAATGTTTGTGGAAATACATTTAATCTATAACCAATGGGTACAGTAAAAGCTGGAAAACTGAATATTAAATTTGACAATTTACCATTTATATATCCTCCTTCAATAATGTCACAATGTACAACAATTGAATTTATTTCAGTTATTTTTGGAATCTTCTCACCTAAATGATAACCTTGACTATAGGTTTGTTTATTAAATCCTAATAGCTTTGACAATGATCTATCATGATTAAAATCAACTTGATGATTTTCGTCTAAAGTAAGAGAAAATTTATTAACTGCCGGTTCAACTGCGAAATGTAATTGTTTCTTATCTTTGAATGGTATACCTAAATGTCTCTTAATTTCATTTGATATTGATTCAACTTCGTAAGAACCAGGAAGAAAAGTTAATATTTTCCATGTTTTGCCTTTATCAGTGGAATATCTAAATTGATCATTCACATCTTTGATAACGTTTTGAATAGTATTAAATGTAGAGAAACTAGTCAATGCAATTTGATAATTTTTATTTTGCTCCAAATCTAGAATGGGTTCTAAATTACAAGTGTGTGATGAAGTAGTTGTTATAATTTTTAATGTCGTACTAAATTTTGATGAACCCAAAATCTCTGTTAGATTTTCTAAATGATTATTAATTTTGTCTAAATCTGCTGAACACATTTTTAAACTAAAAAATTAAATAAATATTTTTTCATGAAATATTTTTTTATAAAAAATTAAAAACAACATATTTCAGCTACACTTTTATAATCCTCTTCATTTAGAATCTTCTTTTCTAACAGTCTTTTTAATATAGCATGAATTTCATTGAAACTAGAATTATGACCTTCTTTTATTGCAGATATTAGAATATTTAATCTATTTAGTAATTCTTGTGGATCATCTGGTAAAAATACAGTTGTTTCAGTTTTCTGTTTTTCAGATAAACCTTTCCCTACTTTAACTCCCGTTGATAATAAATTTTCTAATTGTTTATAACGTCTAAGAGATTTTGCTGCACCAACTCTATCTAACATAGCTTTATATTTTATGAGATCTTCTACAGCATAATTTTTTAAATCTGCTCCTCTTAAAAGATCAACAAAATTTCTATCTAAACTAATAGGTTTTTTATCTGGCGTAAAAATTAATCCTCGTAAAGGTTGTGGGAATATTTCTTTTCCACCAAGATAAAATCTTGCAAATAATTTTTTATCTAAAAAGAAAGTAGAATGTTCGAATAACATAGATTTTGGTAATTTCTTATTAATGTTTGATTCTAGTAATCCATAGTCATCTAATAGTGTTTTAAGTACAGGATATGCTATATCAACACGTTTTTCATTAAGTTCTTTTTCAATAGTTTTAAATGGTTCGACAGTTTTTTCATAATCAGTTTTTACTTCTTCAGTTAATTTTAATTGATTAAACATATCAGATTGAATACCAGCTTTTGTCATTCTATTTTGAAGATGATTTTCTTTCATAATATTTCTTTGTTTTATTAATTCGTCTAATTGTTTTATTCTTTTAAAATTATCAGCTCTAACTTTATCCATTTTTATATGATAATTTTATATTATTTTATATTATAATTTTATGTTATATTATTATATTATTTTATAATATTTTATATTTTTATATTATTTTTTTTATTTTATATATATATATATATCAAATTTGTCTATCTTAGAAATTAGAAATTAGAAATTAGAAATTAGAAAATTAAAAAGGTGAAGTAGTTATTCCATCAGGTAAAATTTTTCTTTTATCATCAAATGGATCTAATGCTAATTTATGTTCTTCTTTTAAATACATTTTATGTTTCTTTGAATTAAGTCTATAATTACATGCTGTTTTTATTTCATTATTAAATAATACATTTTTATAATCTTGAAATGTTATTTGATTAGCCACTGATGCCTTTGAAATTCCTTTTAATGTTTTATGTGTTTTAATATTATTAGTTGTATCATAACAGTAACATTTAGATTTTAAAAATATAGCTTCTGTTATGAAATCTTCATTTCCTTCTAATTCATCTTTTACTTTACATAAATCAGAAGGATGAATGATATCTTTTATTTCATTAATTTCTTCATCAAGTGTAGAATTATACGGTATTGTTAATTCTAAGAAAACAGAATCGGTATCTGTAAAGTGTAATTTATAGTTTTTGCCATAAGCAGGTGCTAAATAATCATATATAAATCGATACATAAATAGTTTAGCTAATTCTAATATAGTGAATCCAATAAAATTAAACTTATCATGTTTTACGCTGATTCGACGTAAATGTACAGCACATAGTTCATCACTAAATCTACTAGTTCTTTTATATGTAGGTTTCCTTGTTAAATTTGGAAACCTATCTTTATCATAAACTATTTCAATATTTTGTCTATTACGCACATTTTCTAAAGTTTTACCATAAAATGCATTATTCATTAATTTGAAGAAAACGTTTCCAAAATCATCTTTATTTCTTTTAGCTATTTTACGTTTTTCAATATTGAACTCTATATAATTTTTTAACCATTTAGATTTTCTATACTCTAGTTTTCGATGTATTTTGGTGAGAATCATTTCATGTTCTAAATACCAATCTAGCATTCTTCCTTCAACAACATACTTTCCTTTATTGCTTTGTGTTAACATTAGTTTTTTTGTTGGCCTATATTTCTTAGGAATTAAAGATTTTTGATAATCTGAAAAATCTTTTATAATGGGAATTTTGTTTTCTGGGCAGAAAGGATAATATTTTGTTGCTTCTTTTATATAATCAGGGTATACTAAATCAACTTCATATATATAACCATGATTATAATTTCCATCATATGTTTTTTGATAAACAAGATTATTACACCATGACATTTCACCTGTTGGTAATTCTTGTATCATGCAAGAAGAATATAAGCTATTAAAATCATAATATAATAAATAGTTTTCTCTCATGAATTCATCAATTGCTTTTTCACGTTCTACTCCTTCTCGTTTCGTTCGAAAAATTTCTAATATTTTTTCTTTTTCTTCTGGAGATAAAGGTTTCATTATTCCATTTTCTTGTGGATTTACTTTCTTATTATAACATTTAACATATCTATTACCTAAAACTGATGAAACTCCACCTCTAATTCCAGATTCAAAAAATAATAATTTATCATATGTATTTTCTTTATAATGTTTAAGTTTAACATTTGTATGTTTTAATCCTGCTAACCATGTTAAACCTGGTGTATAATAACAATAACATGGATCTATTCCGTAATATTCTAAACACATGTCACGAAAGTTTTCGAAAAGATCAGCTAGTACTAATACATCTATCTGTAGATATTTCATTGTATAATCATACATTGTTTTACAATTTAACTCTCTCCAATTTTTTTCAGCTTCTGCATAATCTTCTTCAGATAATTGTGATTGTTTTAATGTTGATTTAAATTTATTTATTGGAGGAAGTTGTTTTTCTTCCATAATTTTATTCACAGAATTAAAATCAGTCTTCGACTGTGAACCACAGGTTTTATCTCCAGTTATATCAGTCTTCGACTGTGAGCCGCAGGCTATATATTCATACGGAAATATGCCTTTTAAAGGTTTTAAATTATATTTATTTAATATTTTACATTGTTCGGGTTTCAAAGTTTTTCCCATAACATCTAATGAATAAGGAGTAAAAAATCTAAATGCATCTAAAATTCTAATACAACCTAATTGCATTGAAAAATATTCTTCTTCTGTTTTACATAGTACATTTATTTTTTGTTGTTGTAATTTTTCAGATGAAAATAAATCTTTCATTACTAGATGGAAATCATATTTAGAACCATTGTAGAAATATAAAGGAACAAAGTTATATTTAAATTTATTAGCATTAAGATTACAAGAATTATGTGCTGCACCTCTATATAATCCATTTAGATGATCATGATCTTTTACCTTATCAAAATATCTACCTCTGCCAGTTTTATATTTATTTGTAAAACCTTTTCCACAGTAATAACAATTTATTTCATCATAAAATTCTTTTCTTTCTTTTTCTGTTAATGGCATCATTGGAATATTTGTTTCAAGCAATTGTGAAAAACGTCCGTGTAATTCTTCTACTTTCTTTGTAAACATTTCTGAACTATCTTCACCATAGTATTGTAAATATTCTGATTTAAATAATTCAGGATAATTTGAATGAATGTACATTCCCCAACATAATGGTTTTTGTTCAAATAAATATTTTTCTTTACTTTGTTCAGCTACACTTTTTCCAGAATTACAAACCGAAGGTTCTAGGGCTTGGCCCGTACCATTTTCAGAATTATAATTTTCAGAATCGGGTGAGGCCCTGGAACTTTCCGTTCGATTTTGTGTCATATTAACATTATATGCTTCAAAATCACAATAAATAGTAAAGGGTACTTTATTTTTAAAATACCATTTATTATATTCTAAATAATCATCTTTAGGAAAAGTATTTTGAACTGCTTCGTTTTGTTGACAATTCTCCAAATGTCTATTCATTTCTTCTAAAGTTCTAAAACTTGTCATACATTGAAGACAAGGAAAATTTTTATTATCTGAAGTTTTTGTAAATATAGAAACATCTTTGCACAATATAAAATGACCCTGATAATATAATATATTCGCTTGTGCTGGTTGTTTTGACTGTTCTAATTTTACAAATTCATCTTTATATATTTCATGTGTTTCATTAATTTCTTTTGTAATATTAAATGTATTTCGATGAAAATTTTGATTTAATATTTGTAGCTGATAACTATATTCTTTATCATATTGTTCTTTATATTGTTGTTGACATTTTTTTAAACATTCATTTAATTCTTTATTGTCTTTATTATTTTCTTCATTTAATTTTTGAATTGTTTCTATCTTATTTTGATATTTATGGCCATATTCTTGTACTAATATTTTTGTTTGTTGTTGATAATCTGTTTTACATTTTTGTAAACGTTTATTTAAATTTTCTAATTTTTGTTGATATTCTGAAGATAAAGATGAATATTTGTAATTATAATCATCAGTACGTCCTTTACTTATTATGATTAATCATTATTGGTGATAGTGTTTTAACAAGTTCAAATTTTTCAGTACATATTATATTTCCTTGGTAAAAAATATTATGATGCATGTAATTTCCTCTATCATTATATACTATTTCTGATTGACATAAATTTTTATTATTCAAATAAAATTTTTTTGAATCTGAGTAAAGTGGAATAATTTTACCAATAGAAACATAATTCACATGTAATTCAAAAACATTTACTTCAATTAAATTTTTATTCTTTTTATGAAACTTTATTAACCTATTATAATCATATGGAAATTCATCTAAGCCATCAGAGAGATCAAATTCATATATGTATTTTTCTTTATTGTAATGACTTAGTCTTTCTTTATGATATTCTGCAGGATGTAAATGTGCTATAATACTCCACAGAAAACAATAATCATCTTCATTTTTTATGTTGATTAATTGTGGTGAACTGAAAGGCAAAGGAACATAACTACCACCAGTATTATTTTTATATTTATCAACTACTATTTTCTTAGATAGTATTTTAACAAATCTCCAACCAGATTCACGTAACTGTGCTTCAATTATACAATTTTCTAATTTAAGTATCATCGATTCAAATATGGGTTGTATATCATTTACATTATGAATTTCTTGTGAATTTGTAAAATGTCCTTGTATTATTTCTTCAGGAATTCCATCAGGTCCATTTTTTGTATAAAGTACTTCTACATTCATATAACATTTGAAAGATTTCTTAAATATATTATAAAAGTTAGTTAATACATTATAAAAAGTTTTATCGGTTTCATTATATTCAACAGACTGATTAAAAAAATATTTTATATTTGCTAAGGCTTCATCGGTTCGTTCAGCTTCATCAAATTCATCTATTTCGTTAAATTCATCAGTATCGCTAAATAAATATCTTCCATCTGGTACATGTTCATCTTCACTATTAAAAACTTTTTTATATTCCGAATGTGAATAATCATAAAATATTTTTTTAACTTTTATATCAGTAGGTAATGTTTCTATATAGTTTTTATAACTATTTAATTTTAATATATTTCCTTCATCAACTCGTTCTACATTTTGTAAATGCATTTTACTTTGTAGATGAGATTGATAACTTCTTTTTGTTTGCAATTTTTTTTTATAAAATAATAATAAAAAACAATAAAACAATAAACAATAAAAAACAATAAAACTTATCCATTTTTTTTATTTTTTATTTTTTTAGAGAAAATTTGAGAAAATTTGAGAAATTTTTTTTTAAAAAAATTTATGTTTTAATTTTTAGAGAAAAAAATTCTAAAATATATACAATGGGAAAAATTCTAATATATCTGTAAAATTATGATAAATTTGTTTAATTATTAAGTATTTCACTTACACCATTTATTAGTGGTTTTATATCATTATATGTTTTTTTTGCTTCATCAAATGTAGATTTGGCATCAGAAAAAGTAGATTTAACATCAGATATTATTGGTGTTGCTTTTCTTAAACCGTTTCTAACATCATTTATTGCAATTTTTAAATAGTTTAGTGTTTCATTATCTTGTAATCTGTTAGGTATTTGTATACCAAATTTTGCATTTAAATAATGATCAAAATAAAAATAAAATGTATCAGGAATAATTTTTAGTGGTACTTTTGCTTCAGACTCTAAAAAGATAATTATTTGTTCTATAACTTGATTTGATAAATGTTTTGTATTTGCATATATTCTAATATCAAATTCTTGAGAGTTATTATAGATTTCATGTTCAGTATCTACTAATATATTTAAATCTTTATCATATACTTGCATATGTTCACTTATGGTGTCAACACGTATTATTCCGTATTTATGTTGTGTATAATATGATAAAGGCATATTCATTTTATAATTTTTATTAATATCATTAAAGAATGCTGCATTATTTTGTGTA
This sequence comes from Prostheceraeus crozeri, assembly GCA_907163375.1. NCBI lineage: Eukaryota > Metazoa > Platyhelminthes > Polycladida > Euryleptidae > Prostheceraeus > Prostheceraeus crozeri. The sequence goes on from CAJQUW010015261.1 coordinate 126,858, forward strand.
GTTGTAAAAAATGTTTGAATGTTTTCTCTAATCTTATTATCTACATCACAAGCTTTATGAGCTAATACAACTATTTAAATATTTTGATGTCTTCCTTTTGTAAATATTTCTGACATATTTTTTTTGTTTTGATAAACTTGCAACATCATCTAAAATTAATAAAGATTTATTTTCAGGTGTACCAGCAAAATTTTCCATATCTTGTAACTCATCTAATTGTTTATCATTATAAACGTTTGTAAAAGTTGGCCATTCAGAAGTATGCATACAAAAAATATGTACTTTTGTTTCGTCCTTATAATATCTGTTTATATATTTTTTAATAAACGTAATCTTACCACTTCCAGTTTTACCGTAAACAATGAAATGTAAATTTTCTTGATACATTTTACCTTGTTTAATATTTTTACTATTAGTTTTATCCTTAATCTTATCCTCCTCAGTCTTCCATCCTTTACAAGTTTTTATTTCTTGTTTATAAAAATTTATCCTCCTTTGTTCCTCTGTTAGAAAGTAACCCCATTGATTTCCAATACATATCACAAGATGATAAATTAAAAATATTAAGATACATGCAAACAATATTTTTATACAATGAAATTTTTAAAAAAATCCAAAGACGTGTAAGATCTGATTGTGGTATTTTTTTATTAAGAGATGAATTAGGGGGTAGTGTCTCTAAATATTTTTTATTATATATATTTTTATCTATATTATTATATCTAGTATTATGTATAGGATTATCTACAATATTATTAATATCTTTGAGATTCGGATCTTGAGGGGTTAGTGTATCTTGAAACTCAGTGTTATTCATATAATTATTTATTATTTCATTAAATACATTAAGAGATTTATGACGACTTAGATTACTTTTATTACTTTTATTACTTTTATCACTTTTAATTATAACCGGTGAATATAAATCTTCCAAATTTTCGTTTTTATTCATTTAATATTTTTAAAATAAAAATTTAGGAATTATTATTTTTTAATTCCGGACTCGCAATCTTACACTCTTATGAGTGTTTTCAACCTCTGTAGAACCTCCGGAATGTGTCGGAATTTTTGTTCCTATACTCAAAAGAAGTATTTTTAGTCCTCTCCTCTCTTCCGGAATGCTTAAGAATATTTTTATAAAATAATATTTTTTTCTTATTAAAAAAATAATATTTTAATATATATAAGATTATTTTAGTAGAAATACAAATATTTTAATATATATAAGATTTTTTTAGTTGAAATACAACTATTTTAGTAGAAATACAACTATTTTAGTAGAAATATAACTATTTAAATATATAAGACTATTTTAATAATAAAAGTAATTTTATCTAATATAAATTATTATTGTTTTGATATAAATTATTATTATGTTGATTAAGTTTATGACATAGTGTTACATGTCGCGGAAAATTTTTCTTTAATATAATTTTTTGACAACCTCTACATTTAACTTTTTCTTTTAAACAATCCTTACACTGATATTTACTATCATAAAACTCTGTCTTAGGTTTAGTAATTTGACAACTTGTACATTGTCTTGTAGAACTTATACAAGAATTATAATGATTAGTAATTCCTTGAATTGTAAAATATTTATTACAATTACGACATAACTGATCTTTTAATTTATCTTTTTTATTTTTTTAACCTCTTCTGGTTGTTCGCATGATTTTAAATGACGTGCAAAATTTTTAGACGTTATATTTTTATTACATCCGGAACATATTTTTTTGTTATTACATTCAACAAATTGATTTTTATCAACATAATTATTTTGTGCTACATTATTATTTTGAACAAAAGGATTATTTTGTGCTACATTATTATTTTGTGCTAAATAATTATTATTATTTTGCCTAGGTGTATTTTGTCTAGCAGTATAAAGATTTTGTTCTTTATCTGAAATAAATAAATGCTTTAATCTTTGTAATGGTTGCTCTGATTGAATATTATTATTATACTGAATACTATTATTAGGTTGAATACTATTATTAGGTTGAATACTATTAGGTTGAAATTAATTCATATGCATACCACATGGTGTGTTTTTCATATGAGAATATAATAGCGTTTGATTTAAGAAACGCATATTGCAAACTTGACAAATTTGAGACATTTCCTTTTTTTATTTTTATTAGAAAAAATTTTATTTTTATTAGAAAAAATTTTATTTTTATTAGAAAAAATTTTATTTTTATTGTTTAAAAATGATGCTACCAAATGTTGGTGGAGGTGCATATATCCCGAATAATCGTGAATCAGAAATAGAGATAGAAAATTATATCATGAAAACTGGAGACGTCTTATCTGGTCCATTACATCTTTCTATTCTTCCGCAACAAAATACAGAGTTGACAAATAAACAATATGTTGATACACAAATCAATGACTTAAAAGAAAAATATATAAACGATGTTATGGTTCCACTGATGAATGAATTAAAGTTGCTAAAACTTAATGACAAATCATTAAACGAAAAATTATTAAAACTTCATAAAAAGGATAGAGAGCTAGAAGCAGATATAGCAAAACTTTTTAAAATGATTTCTGAACAATCAAAAATTTTAATATTACTTTCTATAAATTTAAAATCTGCAGTCATTAAAAATAAACATAAGATAAAAATGTTAAAAGAACAATTAGAAGATGAAATAGAAAAACTTCCTGAAAGAATTGAAAAAAATTTAAAACAGTTACAAGCTACATTCCAAAAAAGTGTGAATGAATTGAGTTCTAAAATTGCTCAACAAATTAAAAAAATAAATCATTTGAAAATGGAAGTAAAATCACTTAATGAAAAAGTTGATAAAATGAAAACTCTTAAAATCAATTTAGAAAATGAATTAAAGAAAAATTTACAAGAAAACTCTAAAGAAAATAAAGAACAGTTAGATTCCGTTAAAAGAAAAGTAGATGGTCTTAAAGTTCAATTAAATGCTTTAAAAACAGAATTAAAGAAAAGTGAGAAAAAATTAGAAATGACTGAAAAAGAAATTAAAGTACATCACACGCTTCTTGATGCAATAGATAAAGTGCAACAAGCAATTAATAAAGTTATCTCGAAGTTGTTAGATATTCATAAACGTAAATCTTAAACGAGTATTGTAAATATTAACTTAAATATTAACTTAAATATAAACTTAAATATTTTTTACCTACAAAAAATAAAAATCATAAAAAATATAAATATAATTTTAAAAATATAAAAATATAAATATAATTTTAAAAATATAAAAGTATAAATATAATTTTTAAAAAAAAATTAAAAATATAAAAGTATATAATTCTAAAAATGGATAAAATTAGAGCTAATAATTTTAAAAGAATTAAACAATTAGAAGAGTTAATAAAAGAAAGAAATATTATGAAAGAAAATCATAGAATAAAAAGAATGATTGATGCAGGTTTGGTTCCTGTTCAAGTTAAACTAAAAAACGCAATCTGTAAAAGCTAAGAACAAAAAATAAACATTTTTTATAATTTATTTTTTTTCTCAAAAGTCAAATTTATTACTAAAAAATGCCTATAATTTATAAACACAATCTTAAACAATTTGCTTCAAATCAAAAAATTGCTCATGAACCACGTATGAATCCGGTTTACCATTATGATAATAGAGAAACAATCGGAACACAAAAGTTCCTAGGCACCGCAGCTGCCGTTCAAAAAGAAGGAGATGGTATATTTTCTGGTATTGGAAGTATCGTTAACTTGATAAAAAATAATAAAGATTTGATTACATCTGCTGCAAAAGGAGCAGCTGCTATAGGTAGTACAGCTAGTGCAATATCAAATGCTGTTAAATCACAAAACGAATTAAAACAACTAGAAACTATTCGTAAACTCAAGAATCATTCTGAAGAACTAAAAAAATTAAAAAAACTTTCAGAGGAAACAAAAAACAAAATTGCTAACATAGCTGTGGAGGGTGATAGTAAACATAATGAAAAAACAATTGAAGAAATAAGAGGTAATGGTCTAGCAAAATTCTAAAATTATATTTTAGTAAAAATTTTTTCTGTGTGTGAGAAAAACAAAAAGTCAAATTATTTTTTATAAAAATGTCTTCGCTTATCGAAAATAAATTTAGATTAGACGATCCTCCGTTCGTCAGTTATAATCAAAAAAAGAATGACTATATAAGAATTGCTATGAATCCCGGATCTTCCAGCAGAGTAAATACTGGAGGAGATTTAATTTTTGAAGTTGATAATCAGCAAAGTTATTCATATCTACCTGATTCACTTTTACACTGTTAATATTCTTTATATAGTGATGCCAATTTTACAACACCATTACCAGATACCGATAATATTGCATTAGAGAATAATTTTTTTCCAAGATTATTTACACAAATGCGTTTAGATGTTGCAACTCAAAATATAGAAACAATAAGTGATTCTCCAGGTGTAATTGATACAATGCTTAGATTTGTAACAATTGGTGAAAATAATAAAAAGTATGAAATCGAAGGTTGGTTTGCTGATACTAATGATGGTATAATTATTGATGATTTAACTCACGCTGGAACAGATGCAGCAGGAATTGCGAAAGATGTAGAAAATATTGCAAAACATTTAAATAAAACAAACAATAGTGCATATAAAGAAAGACGTGAATTTAACAAAAAAAGTAAACAGACAGTAAATTGTTCATTGTCTCCATTATTCGGATATTTAGATTATGATAAAATATCATATCAATTAAAATTTAAATTAATAATTCATCGTACAGCAAATAATGAATTAATCTTTTTTGGTAAGACTGGAAAAAAAGCATATTTAAAAATTGATAGACTTGAATGGTGGATTAAGCATATTACTCCTAGTTTAGAGGTTAAAACAGCTATTGCAAAAAGATTAAATACTAACAAACCAATTCCAGTAAATTTTCTAAAGCGTCCTGCTAGTTCAGTAACTTTTTCCGAACAAAGATTTAACTGGCATTTTACTAGAACTGAGAATACCCCAAGATATTTATTACTAACTTTTCAAAGAAATAATTCTCCAAGTTTTGATAAGAACAACAATCTTTTTCATATTAATACAATTCGAAGTTTACAAGTTTCATTAAATCAAACCCGATATCCAGTTGATCCATTAAGATTCGATGATACCAATAATCAATTTATGGAAGGATATGATTCTTATCGAAATCTTTGTATAGAATTTGGAGTTGAACCACAATTAACTCCTGGAGATTGGAGACATTTATATCCTGTTTTCTGTTTCAATTTAAGTGCACAATCTGAAGATATTATTAAAAATGGTTGTGATGTAACAATTAATATTGAAAAAAAAGATTCCACAACTTCATTGATGGCTTATGGTTTATTGCTAGAAGATGTAAAATAATCTATTGAAGTTCTTAATGGGAAGATGGCTAGAATAAATTAATTTGATTTTTTTTTGATAACTTAAAATTTTTTCATAACTGGAATAGATTAAAAAATTCTTAACTTAAAATTTTTGATAACTTAAAAATTTTTCATAACTTAAAATTTTTTTATTAAAAATGTCGGAAGCGAAAAGTAATATTAATAATAAAATTGTTGAATTAAAATTACGTAATATTGTTGACAAAAATACCCCTAAAACTATTACGATTAATAAAAAAAAGTATTACATAAGTAAACCAATGATAGAGAGTATTCAATTACAAGAAGAAAAGAATGGCGGGATTCTCCCATTAATTCCACTAATAATAGGTGGCATAGCTGCTGCAGGAAGTGTTGCAGGCGGGACAGCTGGTATTGTCCAAGCAGTAAATAAAAATAAATCAGAGAAGGCAGCATTAGAAGAACAAAAACGTCATAACAGAGAGTTAGAGAAAGTTGCTAGGGGTGAAGGGACATCGGAGATGTCTTCCAGGGCTTCGCCCGAAGGAAAAGGAGTAGTAGATAATTTTATTAGTAAATTAAAATTAGTTGATGAAGGAAAACGAGTTCTTAAAAATATTCTCCACAATGTTGATGATTTAATTGAAATTAAAGAAACTAAAGATGGTTCTGGAATATATCTAAGTCCTAGTATGATTCGGTAATAACCTCAGGACCTTTGGTCCATAAGGTAAAACATTTATTTTATTTTATCTTTTTAATTTTTTTTATCTTTTAAAATGAATTCTACAAATTCCGAAAATTTAATTAAATTAAAAATTTCTAATTTAGATTTATTGAATTATCTATTAAACAAAAATGAAAACTCAAATTATAAAATTTATGAAGGTAACGACATACAAAAAACATTAGAAATCTTTCCTGGATTTATTTGGAGTAAATATTCGAAAGAAAAACATCTTCCTGGGCATTCATATACCGGTCCAGGAACTCGATTAGATATAAGACTAGATGAGAATAATAATCCGAAACCAGGTGAAGAACCAATAAATAGAGTAGATGCCGCAGCTTACAGGCATGATTTAGCTTATCGAAATCATGATCTAAGTTCTCGACATGCAGCTGATAAGAAGATGATTCAAGAATTAGATAGTATTCAAAATCCTACATTTAGAGAAAAAATTGAAAGAATATTTGTTAAGAAAGCTTTACAAGCTAAAATATTATTCGGTCAGGGTTTAAATGAAAATAATAATTCTGAGAGCAACGTTCGAACCTACCGTCCGAATGAAATGAATGACCAAAGCGCTATGCGTCTGAAATCCACAAGGAATATAGAAGGCCTAAATATTTATTGAAAGTAAAAGTATTTAATAAAGATGATATTTGGAGTGCTGATGTTATTCATATGCCGAATGAAAGGGACTACAAATACGCATTGACCGTTATAGATTTATATACACGATACGCTTGGGTAAAGCCTTTAACAAATAAAAGTGGTCTATCAGTTAAATATGCGTTTGAAGAAATCTTTAAAGAAAGTAAGAGAAAGCCAAAAAAATTGTTTGTTGATAAAGGGTCGGAATTTTATAACCGAAACGTTCAGCCACTATTTGAAACTGTTTATTCAACTGAAAATGCAGGGAAGGCCGTAGTGATAGAAAGATTCAATCGGACGTTAAAAAATTAAAATTTTCAAGAAATTTACTGAGCAAAGAAATCAGAAATGGTTGAAGATATTACCAGGAATTGTAGAAGAGTACAATAATAAAGTTCATTCTGGTATTGAAGAAACCCCAAAGAATGCTTCTGACGACCCTGATTTAGTACGAAAGAAAATATTCGAGAATAATAATTTGAATGAGAGTAATCCGAATTTGCAGAAACTTAAGCCGAAATTTAAAATTGGAGATAGAGTTAGAATATTTAAATATAAGAATAAATTTGAAAAAGGCTTTGTTGGCTATTGGACTAAAGAAATATTTGAAGTTTGCAAAATAAATCAAACTTATCCGATTACTTATGAAATTAAAGATTTAGATAATGAGGATATCAGAGGCCGTTTTTATCAAAATGAATTACAGAAAACAGAGCTTTAGCTTCGCTTGAGTTATAGATTGTTTAACTCTAACATAATATCTAGAAATGGTACTCCTTTTTGTAATTTGTAGAAAACGTATAAACATAATTGTCCACAATAGGTAGTGCCTGGTGTTTGAATTTGAAACATATTGTATGTTCCCGTTCCAAGTAATTCTTTTACTTCAATTGTAGGGGGCAAACCGTATGAATCAAAATAATAGTTCTGCTGATAATTAGAACAGTTTAACTTTGCCTGCTGACCAATGTACACCTTTTTCATCTGACGTATGAAGATTTGTTATGAAATTTACAGTTATTGATGAACTTTGTTCCGGGAACTGAAGGTTCCTGTTGGCCTATTTTTTAGGAATTGTAATTCGCCTCTCATTAGAACATGAAAATTCTTTATTCCTAATCGATTAGCGATTTTCTTTAGGTCGAAATTCGTTGTCGTTTGTGTTCCATATAATTTCAAAAACTCATTTATGTTGCTCATTTTATAATAAAAAAATTTCTTAAGGGACCCCTAGAAGTCAGAAGGGGGGTATTGATTTAAAACTGTTCTCTAATGATGTCTTTCCTTACTACTTAGTCAGAAGGGGGTATTGATTTAAAACATTTTTATAATGATGACTTTCCTGACTACTTGGGCGGGGGGGGGTATTGATTTAAAACTGTTCTCTAATGATGTCTTTCTTTACTACTTATTCAATTTTGAAATGATTTAATTTAATCTAAATTTAAACGTTACATTGTTGCATTGCATTAGTAGAGTTAGTGTTTCGCACATCTTTTATCAATAGTAATTCATTACTCATCAATATGTGAAAATTCTTTATTCCCAATTGCTTAGCAATCTCATTTAAATCGAAATTTGATGTGGTTTTGTTTGCCGTATATTTTTAGAAAGTCTCTGATGTTTCTCATTTTTATAGAAGATACAATGTTTCTATTATATTGCCGTAAATGAGAAATTAAAAACAACACATGGATATTTCAATTTGGTTACATCCACTTTGCATACATTCAATTTGGATACATTGAAATACATGTAAATTTGTCCACGTGTGGACAAGGTTTCATTGGATGAGAGAAAAATGACGTCATATAACAACATAATGAAAATGATTGAAAACAGGAAATAGCATTGCATATAAAACAGGAAATAGCATTGCATATAAAACAGGAAATAGCATTGCATATAAGATACAAGTTTTCTAAACAATAGGATTTCTGTCCACGAGTGGACAAGGTTTCATTGGTTGAAACACTCTATTGTATTTACATTGCATATAAAACAGAGGGGTTTCAAGAATGATAAATTTTCTTCACAGCGCGTCTAATGTCAACGCGTTCATTTGATTAGTTGAATGGCGCAGTATTTTAGCTGAATGGCGCACCATTGTTAAGAAAATTAAAAATGAAATAGCATAGGTCTAACATTGAAAATAAAGTGTCTTGCGGCCGTATCGCAATAACAATAGCGGAGTTTAACATCCAAATTCCATTGAATATGTCAGCGCGGTATTATCGCTAAATGACGCACCATTGTTTGGGAGAAGAATGGAATCATTTGGAATGATACATAATTGCTTTACACAATGAAGTCAATCTTCCGATAACATTAGGTCGTGACTTTTAAAGTACAAGAGAAACAGACACCCAACAAAGCGTAGGAAATTTGTCTGCTAATTTACCTAATTTCATAACAAATGAAACTTCGGTGCGTGAATAATTGATATGATTTTGCTTCAAGAGACTATAAAAATAAGACTTGTCATTATCACAAACAGAGAGCAGATAGTGCTTACCGATAAAAATTTTACACATAACACTGAGTGAATTGTTTCTTTTTTCATGCAACAAGAATTTGTGTAAGTTTACAATTGTATTATTCTCTCCACCATTTGGCTCTATGAAATCACTCAAAGTATCTGTAAATTCATACCTCTCAAAATATATTCCTCTTGAATTCCTCCCGTAATTTTTTCATCCTCCCTGGCAACGATTGTTTTCTTCTATCTTCAAATTGATCTTGTCTCATTTTGAGAAATATATGACGAGAGCGTTTTGACACAACCTTCACTGACAAAAAACACTGTTAAATTAAATAAGTCTTCAGCACAATTGTTTGAAATAGCCATATCGATTATTGTTGTTGTGTATTATTTCACGGCATTGCAGCCGGAGTAGGATTTGCTGGTTATATATTCCACGTCTTACAAATGTCTAAGTGGGTGTAGCAGCTGTTTGTTCTTTCATACATTGTTTCCTTTCAAATGTTTGAGTTGGAGGACACAGCTCCTTACACTGAAATGCATTTTATTCATAAATGCGAGAAGCAGATGTTCTCTACAATTGAATGACAATTGTAAAAGTACCTAAACTTATTGTTAAGAATATGTCAATTACTTCAAATATTTTTAGTCACATGATATATTTTAAAAACCTGAAAAATGGATTTAAAAGACGTTTTTAAAAATACTAATTTTCGGTGTCCTGGAACGGTCATGATTTTGGCGGGGGTGAAAATTGTAATTCTCAAATTTTGAGATTCTCAACTTTTATGATTTTTTCGGTGTCCTGCAACGGTCATGATTTAAGCGGGGGTGAAAATTGTAATTCTCAAATTTTGAGATTCTTAACTTTTATAATTTTTTCAGTGTCCTGCAACGGTCATGATTTTCAAAGTAAAAAATGATCTTAATCTCAAATTTGAGATTCTTAACTTTTATGATTTTTTCGGTGTCCTGCAACGGTCATGATTTTAACAGGGGTAAAATTGTAATTCTCAAATTTTGAGATTTTGAAAAATTTGAAAAATTGGGTATTTTTTTGAATGGACCAAATTCATGAATTTAGACCTTTTTTCAGGTTTTTAAGACCTAAATACATGAATTTATGTCGTTTTTAAAAATACCATTTTTGAAAAAAATGGTATTTTTTGAATGGACCAAATTCATGTATTTAGGTCTTAAAAACCTGAAAAAAGGTCTAAATTCATGAATTTATGTTGTTTTTAAAGATACTATTTTTTTGAATTTTATGGTGTCCTGGAACGGTCTTCTTCCCATTACTAATATTTACCATTACAACTTGTTGAATTTATTGCATTAAGTAATTGTTTTCAATGCTTTTATATTACACAAGCATTTCTATCATAACCTTTATATACCCGCATACAACTGGGCCGCGGATGTATTTAGCTATAAAAACATTCATGTAGGTCATCTCATCACGATTAGAAGGGTATGTAGATAAGCGTAGCTGATAGCCTATCTCATTTTAAAAAAAGCTTATTATTGAAATTTTTATAATACCGGTACATGTATGTTTAATATGCTACAAACATGTTTCTATAGAACAAAATCATTTAAATGACATGGCGGCTAACGGGAGGATACACACAATGGTTACAATACGAAAAGGAAAAGAAAACACTCCCTCGTAATTTCCCGGTACGATTATTATTTATTTATTTCATTTTATTATTTCAATTCATTTCCTTATATAGGCATAATCGTAGAATTCCCTATATTGATAAAATCGGTGAATTAGGCCTACAAGGGAGTGTTTTATTATTGGAACCTATCATAAAAACGTTTACAACTACAAAACATGAATTAATGGAGTGCAGAAAGAAGAAGATTTTTTTCTGGGTTGGCTGTATAAAGTTGAATAATGTTGGAAATAAAGAGTGGATTCTGCCCCCCCACTTTTCTGAGCGTTTGTGTCAAATAGCCTATGCCTTGGGTTTAATAGGGTCAAAGGGAATGCAAAATTCGGATCTCATCATTAATAACATTACGGCCTATACGTATATCAAATCCTATCATCTAATAATGAATCAAATTTTATGTCGAGTTATCGTACAGTGTACAGACACTTACCGAGGCATTCTTTCGACTCATTATCGACCGAGAGACCAGCAGGGTCTTCATCACTGTCGGTTTCACTTTCAGACTCTGATGACCCACCATCGTTGTCAGAAATAAGCACATCAGGATCTCCTTCGTTTTCTGCACTTTCACCACTGTGTGACGTGTCTGTTGCCTCTTGTTCCGGTTCCTGTTGTAAGGTATCGATTGACGCGATTGACATAGCAGCTTCGGAAGCATGGTTCTCTTCTTCATCATCGTCCAAGTCGATTCTTGACCTCTTTGTGGACACGCATTCTGCAGCAGCACTCCATGGGTCTCTCACAATTTTGGCTCCTACAGGAATAGTCGTGGCAATTTGACCCTTGTCAGCGAGATTCTTATGCCATTTTTGGGTGTGCTTTCCTGTATAGTCACTATCGAAAGATTCGCCGTATAATGTACATTTAACGCGATGGCGAGCCGCCTTTGCTCCTCTTTTTAACATACTAGAAGCGGTCAGTGAAGCGAGTTCTGGAAAATAAGGAGAAAATGGAAAAATGAAACAATCTCATTTTTATAGGCTGCGGTACTTTCGATGGGGTACGTAGGTCTTTTTCAAACTATTTGAGACAAAGTAAATAACCTATGCTTAATTAGGCCTAAGTGCAATTCATTCAGTGTTTATAAACGAATCATGCTCATATACGCACTACAATGTATATTCTTCATTCGCACACTTGCATTTGAATCCATTGATACGATCACAATATTGGATCACATTTAACATTAAACTCATACATGTAAATTTACAGTTACTTCATCTAAATTTGGAATTTGTTTTCATTCCAAATTTTTCATATTATCCTTCTCTACTTAAAAAATTGGCAGTAATAAACGAACTGAGTATTATGCTCGGGTAAATAGTAATATATTTAGTATCCTTCCATTGAATTGATAAATGTGGAGTGGTGCAGGGGCTAACACACTTGCATGTAGATCCAGCGGTCTATGTTCGAATTCCTCACACGGCACACCTTTTACCACGCATTAAAGTTTTAGATTTGAAACTTTCACTCATGAACTAAGAACACTCATTAGCATTGAGTTTTCACTACCACGAGCTTATCGAACGTTATTTGTAATACATAACAGAAGTACTGTAGGCTATACATCAAATTATCAGCTGAAACATAGTAAAATTAAGACAATTTTATTATTTGTTCTAATTATTTGAACGGTTATTAATTGGATGTTATTCGTATCTACCTGAAAACTGTGATTAAATGAGTTAATATACTGATAAATATCAAATAGGCCAATTTTGAAAGTTAAATCGCCAACTTCTACTATACCTAATCATGCAATAAGCTTATGCATGATTAAATCTAAACTTCGCTGTATGACAAATCAATCAACCTAGGTCAGAAGGAGAACTAAAGACATGAAGCCTGTATCGACCGTACAGACTTATTTTAGCCTTTACACGTTGCAGAAAGTTGTTTACTCACCTGAGCTTTCGATAGACTACAGATCAGTCATTTGTCTGGAGTCATATTTCCGGCGTTTTCAGCCGAATCCGATCAAAAACATGCAATAAAATATAATGATGTGTGCAAACAAGCATACTAAATTTTGCGGTCGGTTCAGAGAGACCGAACTAGGTAAAGGGGTCATATGACAGCAGATACTGGCAAAGAATAATTAAATCAAGTTTCTTGGCAGCAACAAGCTTCATTCGAACATTTCCAGTCCAGAATTTCCCGATTGAAATCTCAACAGAAGAGAAGAAGAAAATCCCGGACATTTTCTTAATATAAGATTTTATCATACTACTGATTTCATGCAAAACAAGTGGCTTATGGATCAATTACAATCTATAAAAGATTTAAGAATATATATTATTTTTAGACTTGACAACTAATTGAAATCAAGTCGTATGTCGGGGAAATTGATGATCTTGTCGGGGAATCGCTAATCTTGTCGGGGTAACTGCTATAGGCAACTTAGAGTGCCATGCATTTTCTCTCAAATTCCCCGATAGCATTTTAGTCCGATTTCCCCGACGGGGTGTCGAGCTTCCCCGACGGGGTGTCGGCCGACACCCCTGACACCCCGCCAACGAGATCCTCAATGTTGCAGTTTGCTTACACTATGTCGCTAAAATTAATATGGTGCTCTTAGAAACAAGTGTGGTACAAAATACGTTTCACATACAAGATCTACACGTTTGCATACTACATAAGTGCTGAAATCTCTTTTACACAAAAACTCTGGTCAACATGAAACTCGCTTTAACACTCACCTACGCCATGATGTTTATGTTTTTCGTCCATGCGCGTTTACTTCAACGAATTAAACGTAAATTTCAAAACCCATGCACGGATGCAACTTGGCATCCAACATTGTCAGCAAGTTTGATGAATGAAAACAACTAACTCGAATGTCTTTTACAAGTTTGTTTCTATTATTTCAACTTTTGATTTACAAATTAACAATACACATTGACATACTTAACGCATAGCGTGCCTAGCTTACTCATATTTGTTGTCAAGAGACATGACAGTCATTCCGATGTTCAATACTGTTCAAACTTCATATAATGAGATATTCATACCGACAAGATAATGAACTTCATTTACTCAGTCGTCTTAGCTTCATTCACAGAGTTGTGCATAGTTTCACAGCCTACATGTGTCTGTTTACTGAAAACGAAGTGATGCACGTTCCTCAACCTTCCTCTTTGATAGTTCAACGCCAAACGTAAAGCACTTTGACATCATCCACCTTACCACACCAACACGAAGTTGTCTTTGATTTGTAATAAGAAAGTCGGTAAAGTTGAATTGAATCTAAAACTGATGCGCTTATTAGTTTCTACAGTGCTTCTACAACTCAGCACTTTATTATTCCAGTGACTGGAATACAGCGCTAGCACTGTCATAATCTGCATGAAAGTTTCACCAACATAAAATTCGTTGTCACTGCTGGTAGCGCAACGCATTGAACCCTTGATCACGGATATTAGTGCTTAACTCTAACATACTTAATATATACGGATTTCACATGAATCAAATTGAATCTTTCAATACACTTTTCTAACACAGACGGTACTGATTTACGAAACAGCGTTGCGTGTTCATTCAGCTACTGTCGTGATTGCAGATCATTCATCAGACAAGGCATTTTTATTTTTTCAATCTGACTGCATATCTTAAACATAATTTCAATTGTTTTCCCACATAGGATAAGCATGAGTCTTTGATTAAGTCTTCACATAATCACATCTGCAAATAACTTTTATGAAACGTAAACACGCTTCTCATGAAACAGCTTTCATTACTTCTACGACGTTGATTCACCGTTGTGTCTACCAAACGTTGACTCTACATTTCCATCGTTCAATTCAACGATGCGTGCTGGTAATGTCATGAAAACGAATGCGTCTTAGCACCAAGTTGATGTCTAGAAACCAATTGAAGTCAAAAGGGAAAAGTGTGCAACTATCCTTCACTAAGTACAGCAAAAGTGTTTGCAATGACATCATCTGATTTCACTAACATCAATGTAAGGTAGCATCTTCACCTAAAACGATTGATGACTACTTCCTGTGCGGGTTTGGTCTCAGTGTATGTAGCCCTACTAGAAGTCTTAATTCCCACAACGAAACATCTAACGTGTGAAACCTGAAGATGAAGTGTCACTTTATGAATTCATCGTCTACACTCGCTTAAAGTTGATTTCAAGAAACACAGTTTGGAATGATAAGCGTTGTCATGAAAAGGAATATATGTCAGTACCACGATGATGCTACATCTATCATTCTGGGTTTAGACAATATTCGGGTTTTTGTGTCATGAAATTGGATTTCTATGATTTACATTATCGGCATCAACATTTGACATTACTTGTATTAACGTTGGTTATAATTCCTAGAACAAAGCACGTTAAAGTTTGGAATGTGCTAATTTACGAAACAGTGTTAGCCTATTCTTCATGTCAATATGTCACTTTTCACCTTGTTTGCAGCAAACAGTCATCTAACACGACTTTCCATTAGCATAAGTTTAATAAGAGTTTGATAACTTAGTGAAGAGAGAAATTTCTTCGTGCGTGCGCTTGTCGCATGAATGTCCACCTTTCTTCCCTTCATCATTTAGCCTCGGTGATAGAGTGAGTTCTTATCAGAACTCATGAGACATTCATGAGAGAAAGACAGGTGAGTGGAGACTGTTAAAGAAAACCTGCGGGAGATAGTTAAGACACTCATGACCGAGCAATAGAAAATATTACGAGAAATATGTCACATGCCCAACATAAGCAACAGCTCAGAGCTTTGGGTGAAACTATGACACATTCCCTTGCCATCCATTCCATCTATGGCAGTGCCCACTGTTCAAAAAGGAACGCCTCACCGTAGGAAGTATTTATCGAAGAACTCCAATCTGCCGTCCAACGTTTCGTCACTCAGTGCAATGGAAATTATATAAGGTAACCTGTGGCAGATAGCCAAATGTCGTCCTGGTGGTCAGAGCATGACGTTGAGACAAAGTGCAACAACTTGGAAACATGACACAGAGAGGTTTCACAAAGATTACAATTGTCAACCAATATCCCGTGTGATACTCATCGCTACGAACTTCATCGATGTCTCGAAAGAACACCCACCAATAGGAAGTATTACACTGAAAACCTCATTTCCATGCACCCCTTGAGTGATTCTGACAGCAAAGAATGGCCTAATAGGAGAACCACCGACACCTACATTGCCAAAGGCAAATGTGACCATGAAAGTCATAGATTTTCTTTATATAGGATATTTGATGAGCTAGGAATGGGGGAGAACGCTCGTCCAATCAGAAGATGTGGTCGGACACTTTCCTAAATGCCTTAGTTGAATTGAACAGCATCGAAATCCCCGAATAGCATGCAAAAATAACGAATTTATATTTCTCGGCATTTTAGTACTACATATGAAACGTTTGTAAGTGGCTTGTCACATTTCTTGCCATACAGGCAAGTGTGTCAGCTTTAAACTTTATTCTTAGGTTAACAAAACCAAAGTTATGGCAGTTTGAAGCCATTTTAAATTTTTCAGACTATTAGGATAACTTATAAGACGTATATAAATAGTTTATTAATTCACCTGAACAATGGCCTCTCCAACAAACTTTGAACGAAGTCAATCCGACCTCTATAAGTAAAGATACAGCCTTGAAATTTAGGCCTACTACGGTGACCTGGAGACTAGGTGTCACCGATTTCGCTAAAAAGACCCAACCTGATGAAATCCAAATCTACACTCCACTTTCCTCTCCGAGGCCTTGTTCACCCAGAACTCAGAGCCTTTCTCACTCCAAAACCACGAAAACCTGAAGAAAGATCCTATTTTCCGATTACCACTTGCACTCAAAAAACAGGGCTCACTGTGGACAAAACATGTCCACATCTGCTCGACATTCCACAAAACATGACCCACTTTGGATACTTCCAATCCACTCTCAACACCTCCTGCTACGTCTTGTAACCCACTGCTTCCCACCCTCCCTTCCCGACCTTCCATCCGTCCTTCCTCACAACCTCCAGGCCAAATCCCTATCCTACTGCACTTAAACAGGCCAAAATACGATCCTCTGCGCTTCAAATTGACCAAATCCCCTGCGCTTCTATAGGGCCGATCATTGATCTGGGTGCTCGTCAAATGGGAGTCCCCTATCTACTAGGGCTCAAAGAGTCAGCACTTGAGTTACTGCGAACCCCTTTCTTCAGAGTAGGTCTGTAGTTCCATTCTGTAGGAAAGTGAGAGATTGAAAAGAAAAGAAAGATAGGTGGAGATGATGTCGATGTTTTCCTTCTACTTCGTAGGCAGATGATCGCAAGAGCTCTGAGAGTTTGGGACACGATTCAGGATGTCCGTGACATCGGCGTTCGATACGAAGTCGAAAAATGGGACGGAGTAGTCCAGCGGTCAAGCTGTGAAATCCGGTGCAGGAACGCGTGATACACGGCAATGAATATTCACAGACTTTCTGGTCGAATGACCGGTGAAGATCATGAGACCTGAAGAAGTCTCTTGGAGGAGCAAAGCCTCTACCCATTACGGCATCGATGCTGCGTCAGTGCTGGCCGGGGTTATGGGCTTCAGAGGCAGCTTTTGGCGAAGGAAGTGTCTATAGGAACCGTAATGTTCTCGCTAAGCAGCTGCGATGTCGACACCTGGCTTGCCGATAGAGACGTATTGGCGGTACCGGCACTCAAGTTTCGAACATCACGTTTTGCGGAACGACACTCTTCGTCGAACGCAGGATCAGATGTTCGGCGGAGGCAGTGATGGTACGAACAGGAATCACGTGGTCAAGAATGTTTGTGACTTCTGAGTCGTAAACAGGTGTGAGCTGGTGAACGTCAAAGCCCTCTCAACGGTCAGGCTGGCAAAGCTGGGAAGAAGAAAGCGGTCACGAAGCACGTATGATCGAGATGGCTCCAGGGGCGAACATAAGTACTTCTGTAGGCAGGAGTGGGAGAGCGAAGTAACGAGACCCAACGGAGCAAAATGTGATCGGATAGTCCAGCATCAACAATGTCGACTGACAGTTTGTGGAGATCGCAGCGGATCACAACTAAGTGAAGTGTAGCAATACAGCGCAGCTAGGACCGTAGCTGTCACATCTGTGCAGCAGCTTTCGGGCTTGGGCATCATCAGCTCGCTCGACATGGATGTTGAAGTCACCCGCAATGATGATAGGATCGGTGAAAGTCAGGAGTTCGTCGAACACATCAGAGTGTTCTGAGAAGAAGCTGGACGGCTCGGGACCGGTTCGGATGACGCAAGACGATGAGTGAGAAATTACACGGACACCAAGAGATTTAAATGATGTCTGTGCACAACTGATGGATAGCTGTGAAATAAGCATTTCAGGGGCGCATGCGAAGGCAGCTCCACCATAGTTGGTGATCAGACTGTCATGTCGAGATCTCAGGCGGGGACAATCCGGAACGTTGAAGCCATCTGAGCGAAGACGAGATAGGCAGACTTACTTTGGGGGATGTCAGGTTTTCACCAGCAGCATGGCATCAATAGCAAGTTCAGTGTGCAGATCAAGCCTTCAAGCAGATCAGCAACTTGATGACAAGGGAACGAATGTTGAGAAGGCAGAAAGTGAGGGGTCGTCTGGATTCAGTTTGCGGGATTGAGTTCAGTTTGATGCTTGGCTTCAGCTTACCGTTTCGCTTTCATTTTGCTGTTCGATAATAGTTTGGTGTATCGGTTTCGGTTTGATGTTCCACTTGTTCGCACGTGCTTTTTGGTGAAAATATCAAAAAATAATTTCTCTCCCAATTTACAAATTCATATTGAATTAAAATGCAACTTTGAACCCCGACGTTTGGTCGTCCTGCCGACTTATTCACGGGAAATAGCTGTCTGTGCACTAAAATCGGCTTTATATAGAGCAGTTGTAGACCATTTAACAACGCTCATGTTGCCTGTTTAGTTGAGGTTGGTATTGATTGATAAATTTACTTTTTTGACAATCTCGTGGATATCGGATCACAGTAACGGTGAAGTGTGTCAAAGCTAAAATCATCAATAGATAGAGAATGATTATAATTTTTCGAATGTTCTGATAGAGCACTTTTATTGCCTTGCTTCTGAATACTGGATTTGTGTTCTATGAATCTTAAATGGAAATGACAGTTAGTTTGACCTATATTTCAGGTTACAAATACGGAAGGTGAAGCAATGTACTAAGAAGCGATTGTTGTAATCGAAATTGTGAGGAAATTTATCACAAATATCACAATTGTTATGTTTCCTGCTCGGCTTTTGTTTCTCTAGACACTGTGATAAAGGCCTACCTAGGCTACTCTTCAGACGAACAGGAACTTCATATTTCTTGATTAGCTTTTCGGTTTTTCTTCTGAAGCTGTCACTGACAAAATCTATATTCAGCATAGCAGTATTACTCATGGGTCACACCAAAGCGTCAAATGGCCTGTGGCGAAGGTTCTCTGATTTTCTAGAAATTCACATATTTTTATCATTTGGGTCTATCTAGATGACCCAAAATAATTCGGAAAAATTCTATCGGGAAGGTCACTTGCGTGCCCTTGACTTATTCGAATTTTTCTATTTTTAGATAATTTATGAAAAAAAAATTTCTATAGAATGAACATTTCTGTGGGAGCCCCAAAAAAAAATAAAATTTTCATAAACTTTTTGAAAAAATCGAATTTTCAAGCATTTCTTAAAAAACACAAAAGTAATTTTGCGGCCCCCTCTTCCATAGGCGACTACAAATGCATCCAAATGATTGCAAAAAAATATTTAGAAAATCACCAGGGATCGGGAAAATGGTTTTGAATCTTAAATTATGTGAACAATATTCAATTTTTGACATTTTTGACTCAGTCCTGACAATTTCCCGCAGCAGCTACGCCAATTCTGAAAGGTCGAGTGTTTTACGCTTCACATGATCTATCTGAAACTGTGATCAGAAGTAACTTTTTCCACCCAGAAGTATGATTTTTTTGAATTTGAAAATGTGGTAGAATTAGATCATTTTTTGTGCTGCTACTGTCAAATTTATAAGTAGTATGTGCTTTGCAATTAGCAGATACTATTCTTTTATTGTCGAATCTCGTTGATTCTAACTCGGATTTCACAGCCTTGGTCACCCTTTCAATTTGTGTTATCAAAGGCATCGTATATTAAGACCCGTTCATTAGGCCCTCTAAGGTCTTAACTCATTCACAGTCATAATTAAAGAGATTTGATTGTATTTCTAAACAGTTAAATATTAAAACACGTTTCACATTTTCCTTTTATTGTTTGAAAGGCAGATAAATTTTCTAAATTTATTGAGAGGCAAAAGGCTGACCGAATTGCTTAATTATCTACAGACAAGATGGATGAATCAGAGACACAGACCGAGGAATTGAATAGGAAAGCCTTCCTGCTTTCATCAACACGTGAAGCCGGTAAACAGATCATGAGTGTCTCTCGCCAGAAAATACTTGGGCAAGAAGTTCGCGGATGCTATTAGAGTCGCGGCAATTATTCATTGATAAAAACGATCATAATTAGAAGGTCATAAGATAATCAGTAAATATTTCCACTATTTCTACTTATATACAGCTAAGTAATCACGCAGTAAGTATAGTTTCTGGTACAAGCGTTTATTAAGTCTTTCCACAATTACAGCTTCATAAAATTGTGTCCCAGTTATTTCATGCCTTCGCTGAGAGTAGGTCTGTATTAGCATCAGTTACTTCTTGGATCTCCCTGAATTAGTCGTCTCGATGAATACTTTTGGACTTCAAATTTGATGAATAAATGAGAATTTTTTGCTGTAATGTGCTAGTCTCTCGCAATTTCCGCTCATAACGCACCATCCGAAATTTTCTGAGAATCCTTCACACACACGGCATCGAAGCTCCCGTGACTCAGTCTAAACCAAGCAACATACTTGAAAATTTATAAATATTTTGTGTATGTAGGGAGCCGCCTATATTTCGCTCATAGTGCATGGTTGCATAAATGCATGAAAGAGGTCATCATCTTTTTCTAATCGCTATAACTGATTAGTAGGAAATATCCTAAGACTTGAAATCAGCACGAAACTATTTGGCTGCAGTTGACGATGCGCTTCGTCCAAAAAAGGACTCAACAGTTCGGCTCGAAAGGGCGAAAAATAGCTTATAACTACATGTATTGGAAACTTAGGCCTATCGGAGATATGCGTGTTGAGATCAGAAATCAACTCGGCTGAACTGCTCAAGACATTGAACGCCCACTTCTAGGAAACAAACACCAAGGAAAGTTTTCCTCGCAAGTGTCTATAATTCACTTTGTCCTCCCCTAACAGTATTACACCTGTCCATCATGAATGCAAGAAAAATTCGTTGACGGCAGATTGTGCTGGATTAAGCCATAACATATAAAATTAAGAAGTAGATAATTCTCATCTCGACCTTTCTAAGATAAAAGAATAGTAAGGTTATTGTAAACCAAATTAGACATAAGACCGAACTTTATTTACTTACTTATCATTTGACTAAAGCAGAAAATTGATCGACAAATGATTGGGTCTCTGTCGATTACTTAAGCGATCAATATCCTGGACAAAGAATTTCGATTGGTGAAAATTGGGCGTAAGTCGGTACACTAGCCAGAGGAGGACAATATTTCAGGTACTCCAAGTCTCCCCATATTCACAGATATCCAGGGGAGGACAGCGTGAAGAGAATTAAAGAACCAACACTAGTTAACTGCAGAGGAGTTTTCAGGCCATGCTAATTCTGAAAAAGATTTTCCTAGATTTGAAATAGGTATTAGAGTTAACTAAGTTGAAATGTTTTGCTTTGAAAATATGAGTCATAATAATAAATAAATTTATTTCCTTCAGTCATCGAGTATATCCTTTCATTCAGGTTGCCAATCTGCTAATTGCAAAGCACATACTATTTATAAATTTGATAGTAGCAGCACAAAAAATGATATAATTTTACCACATTTTCAAATTCAAAAAAATCATACTTCTGGGTGGAAAAAGTTACTTCTGATCACAGTTTCAGATAGATCATGTAAAGCCTAAAACACTCGACCTTTCAGAATTGGCGTAGCTGCTGCGAGAAATTGTCAGGACTGAGTTAAAAATGTCAAAAATTGAATATTGTTCATATAATTCGAGATTCAAAATCATTTTCCCGATCCCTGGTGATTTTCTGAATTTTTTTTGCAATCATTTGGATGCATTTGTAGTCGCCTGTGGGAGAAGTGACCGCAAAAATATTTTTGCGTTTTTTAAGAAATGGTTTAAAATGGTTTAAAAGAAATGATAAAAATATGTGAATTTCAAGAAAATCAGAGAACCTTCGCCGCTCACTTTTTCCGAAATTTAATGTGGAATGACCACCAGCTGTGTAATTTTGGACGTTTGGCTTTGTTTATATCGACTAAAGAATATCCTGATTTTTTCAAACTGTTGATAAGTATTTCTTCATTTCGATGTATGTCAGTCTTATCAGTACATCTATCAGTAACATAGTTAAAGCTGTTAGTAAGAAAATAATTTTGTTTTTCCAAGGAAAGTTTGATGTCTCGGTCTTCGTTAGTATTCCCGCATAGTTTTGATTTCATCTTTAGTTTGGCTTCATTCTGATGGCTCGGTTCTTGCGTGATGTTCCAGTTTCAGTTTCCTGCTTCAGCTTCAGCTTTCTGCTTCGGTTTCAGTTTATTATTTTGGATTCTGTTTCTTGTTTCTGATTCAGTTGAATTTGACTGTAGCGTGAAATGCTTAAATAGGGCTTGGCCTCTTGAACTCCATCAGATGAACTTCAAAAATAGCAAATTATGTTCGAAAAAGACAAAAAAGTTCAGAATTAATTCCTCTTCTGTAGATCCTCAGCAGCAAACTATGACGAATGATGTTAATAAAATTCAATCAACTATTTTAGACTCTTTACCGATGCATAAGGGAGCTCATTATTAGTGTTGCTCTCAGAAAGTTCTAGAAATAATGAATTACAAGTCTGTAAAGCAAATTCGGCAAAATGACAATTTTGATTCCATATATTGTGAGTGAAGTGTGATTTACTTGAAAGTATCAAAGGATTTCACATACGAATAATGTAAACAAAATGATTCATCATTCTAATCGACAATATCGTTCGCTGAATAGACAAAGAAGAACACTGTTTATCATTTCATTCTTTCAGGTGGAGAGAAGTTAATCATATTCCATTCGACCTCCGATTTCATTGCGGACATCTCCCATCCTGCGGTGGAAATCAGCGGGAGGTATAAGTGGATGCAGAAGGAGGATAACTTCATCAAGTGTCGACTGCCGTCCTCCGGAACCGGCTGGATGGACTTCAATGACGTCTCCGCCGCTCTGCTGAAGATTTTCGGCGGTGCAAAGATCGGAAAGATCGTCCAGTTCCGAGGGTTGAGCGGAGGAAAGGACGTGGCGATGGTCTGCTCCCGAGATGATGATGAGGTGAAGTATTATCTGAAGGACATTGAGTTTTCGGACAAAGATGGTAATATCTTCACCTATAAAGAAGCAGGGAAACCTGACTTCACAGACATCACAGCAGGTGGAAGACTGCTCATCTGCGGAGGACGCAGGACGGTTCTTTACATCTACAAGACTTGATGTCTTCCTAACTCATGAACTTCAGAACACAAATTCCACCTCCAGCCGTCACACGTTTCCCTTCCACCCTCCAAGACTTCGATGCAAAGAGAAATGTGTGAGACCTCTCCTCCTGACATGTTTTCATTCTTCTGTGAATGTCATTGAAACAACGAACTTCTTCCACTGTTCCGTCAAATTGGAACGATTCTTAGAATGAAGTGGAAAGTCTCAATAGTTGAAACGTGAACAGTCTGCGTACAACTGAATTTCTAATACGAACAAGTGATGAAATCCAGAGAATGAGTATTCACCAATTTTGAAGAAGTTTGACAATGCTACTTCTCATCTGCTGCATCGCTAATGATTGATTTGTTTTATGCTTTGCTCTACACCATCTCCATATTTCACTTTTAATCTGCATTGTTTGCATACAGGACGATCTCAATTCCATACTACTTGTATTATATTTTATAAAATGTATTTTTTTACATTTTATTGCTCATGAATATCCGCTAACGGCGTCATCAAAGTATCCAGATGATTTGTTTATTGAATTGCCTGCGTTTCAGATGTGCGAATATGATTTAGGAGAAAATCAAAAGTCTTCATTAATACTTTTCCATCCGAGGTCATTTAGGGGTGCCTCAAGGTCATCAAAAGGTCAAATATCAAAGAATTCGATTTTTCTCATTTTTTCTCCTTTTCTCGAATTTTGAGTGGAATCCAAAGCAAGATTAGTCCACTCATGACTTAAAATGTGTCGCGGAAGAATAGAGGAGGAATATTTTCTTGGATAAAAGTAATTCAAATAAGCTTACATTCACTTTTTGTAAGTATTAAAGGTTAACCCTCTCCAAGATCATTTTTCATGACTCCAACGGTCAGGGGGTTGCATCCAACTCGGGAATCCAATTGTAGGTGGTGGCTCGTGAGGGGCACTTCGATACTCTAGGGCTACATCAATTTCAAGTTTCAGTTTTCTGTTCGTTATTTTGACCTTCAAAGCTGCAGAAGACATGGTTGGCTTTTGTGTCATCAATCTCAATATCCAGCTGCAGGTTTCATTTATTAAAAAAGGAATTAAGAGGTTTAAAGAAGTGTTTTATTAATGAAAATTATTGCTAGCTTTCACATGTACTTGTAGAATTGTGGAGTTGGACTTGATCTTGAGGCATGTTGCACAAAGATACAGAAAGTATTTCATATTGTCTTATCTTTGTTGACTCTTCTTTTCACCATGCTGCATCTGACTTTGTTTGAATGTCAGTCAAGTCTATCTCATGAAACAGATGATTTGAACATGGAGTTCACTTGTCAGCATTCATCATCATTTGATTGATTGTGTCAGACTGACCATGTTCATGACGTAGGCGGTCGATAAACTTCTAAAAGTTGTGTTTTTAATCATCTCATTTAAAGTGATTGGGAAGAGAATATCCACGAAACGACATCTTTGAATTCTTATCCCTTACTGACAGTTGTACAACGTTAGGCAATGATCCGCATCATCCCGCGGTTTCATTCTACTTGTACAGATATTTCTGATCGTCTTTTTTTTCATGAGATTATTGAGATCTTCTTGTGCAGCTTACTTTGAGGAATGATCAATGAGAGAAGAGGCATCGCAGTAAAAAGAGTCGTATAGAGACGTGTTGAATTTCGTCTCAATTTTGATCCAACTTTTAATGGAAGTCTTTGACATATTCGTATTTGTAGGTTTTGTTGCTCAATCTAACTTTTCTGAAAGTCTCTAAAATGTCAGGCTTTTAGAATGAATAAGAATTATGAAGCAATGACCGTTTCCAGGAAATCAATAAATGATGCATCAATCTTGTGTGACGTTTTGCAGCAGCATTTTGTACACTGTAAACCAGCACCTCCTAAAGCGAACTGAATCACCTCCTAAAGCAAGACACTATTCGTAACTAATAAAAAAATCCTAAAGCATGCGCCTTTTAGAAGGCTAGCCTCTCACCTCCTAAAACATTTTTTCAATGCCATATTCTACTTTTCCCTTGTGACAATGCATACTACTATCTTTATTCAGCAATAGACGGGTTGCGCATTGAGATTTATTGCAGACAAAGCTCTCATTATATTCATTCAATATTTATTTCTTGCTTTAAAAAAAACCCTCTAAAGAAATATGAAACCTTTTACCTCTGCAGTACTGTAATGCAAGAGAACATGACATTAGTGTTGTGCAATTCGAATACAAAAAACAAACTTTACTGAAATTCACTTGAAATTTATAAAATTGACACCCAGTACCAAAATGAATACAATCACAGGTCTATTTATGTAACACACACAACGAAATCTCATGTATACATGTACAATGAAAATTTTGGCCTGACCACGCAATTTTTGGTGAGAAAAATACAAATGCTACATAATATAGTGTCGGAACAGTAAAATATGTCAGAAACATGCAGGATATTTATTACAGAATTATGTGGATAAAAGCATGTGTGAAATCGTAGATCAACAGTTGCAATAGAGATAAAGTAACAAAGAGATTCTCTCAAGATGCGAATATCGAATAACAATCAAGTGCTAGATATGCAAATCAATCTCTATTATTGTTCAAGTAAATTACGATCTAAACTAACAGATATTGCAGCTCTAAAACATCATGGAAATCATCAAAGAATTATTATAGAAAGATGGAAACTAACGAATTCAAAGTAATTTATGGCACCAAAAAAATTCACAGAGTTGTGCACTGATCTTGGTGAAGATGTGACGCACACGAAGAAGTCCTTCCAGCAGTTTCTACGGTGGCCAAATACTGTCGATTGCGTTGGAGATTATATGTTAGAAACAAGACTGCATGTACCGTGATGGCATAGATGCTACATCCGTCAAAGCACATATATAATATTTGGACTCCATATATTAGTATTCACTGATATTCCAGTCGAAATGATTGCTGAAAAGAAAAAGGAATTTTAGTTAGGAACTATGGAGTGAAAGGAAAAAAATAGTTAACTTTAGGATACAAGGACATCAGATCTACATGTTACATGCAGCAGGCTGAACAAATTATGATTTCTTCAAAAATTCGAAGCTTTTGATTTGACAGATAATTGAAAAAAAATAGAATTTCTTATAATCATGCATACATAGAGCATATCATATTTTTTAATTATTTTTATTGCGCTATCTATTTTGATATACGCCCACATAATATAATTTATCAATGCTGAATTGAATACATACACATGTACTTTGATAAAATGATTGAAACCTCTTGTTGCAGAAAATTATCTCCTTTCTTAGTTATTCGATGTTCTACAGATTATGGAAATTCACGAGCTTCATATCTCCAAAAAATAGCACATATTATGCTAATAATCCATATTCACAAGTACTAACTTTCGTTTGAAAGTTCTAATGCAATACTGCATATGTTTCTTATTGACTCTCCACTTCAGACAGCATGCACTGTCCTGCAAACTTCTATGTGTCGACAACAAGTAGCCGTACTTATTAATCAGATGAAAATAATGTGAGTGTCACAGGTCTCTACCAAACATGCATGAACTAAGTTGACTTCAAAAATAATAACTGGCATGGCTTTTATGGCCCAAGATAGTCGTTAGAAATTTTATAAAAATTAAAAAATGGAAACATCATGAGATGATTTTATGAAAAAGAATAAAAAAGTTCTATTCAATAAGTGGACATTTTCTTGCTATCAGAATTACCTTATCAGGCATTTTTACAGTATATAAACATTCTATATTAATTAATCAATCCTCTCTTTTTGTGTTGATGACTGTTTAGTCTTTCCTATTTGTGCTGGAGTCTATTTTTGCCTTGATATCATGCTACGTTGAGAGCTTAATAATAATGACTAATATGAATAGAGTATGAAAGATACTTTCATTGCTAAAATGGATTTACTTCTAAAAGTAGCCAACAGGATGGACTGAATATTTAGAAGTCGAACGCTTAACGCCGTACATTAAAAATACGCTTGCATCCAATAGTGTCTGGACATTGTAGAAAAACCGCGAATATTTGAATACTGACAAGAAGGATATTTATTGGCAGAAGATTTTATACAGAAGTATAGAAGTTTTAATTTGTCAGTAGTCTGTTGGCCCATAGTTCAACATCCGGAATTTCATATATTTTGATGAATATCTATTAAGCGAGTTCACAACTATATGGCAGCAGAATTTTAATAGATTAGATAAAAATGTTTAAAAGATTGAATGCGAAATTTTAAGCATATGTTTACAAAGATGTTTCTTCTTAAATGTATGAATCAGGAAAGACTGAAGACAATTCTTCTACTACATAATGGAAACGAATGTCCTTCAGTGTCGTCTATTGCATTTTTTTCGATGTCTATACTATTATCTGACTATAGATTATCATGACAGTTGGTGATAAATGGTTACATTAGCAGGTTACATTCAACTGTTGTGTGCCTCCAATAAACTAAATACAGAATTGATTGTAGTATTTCTATTAAAATTCATTGAATTTTCGAATATTCTGAATATAATTGACAACACATAAATGATACATGTGTACATCAAAGCATTTAGAACATTGCATTGAATCCTAAACTTGATATGCCAATTCAGTTAACCCTTCACATGCGTGCATCTACTATTTTCCTACCTTCGTTCGGAAATCTTATTGGACGCGCCACTTGTAACAGATGAGTACTTTGAGCAGTTTCTATGAGTGCGCATTTGCTTCTCAGATGCTTCACCGAGCACAGATGACGCGAATGAATGCATGAAATTGAAAAATACAATGTATGCCTACCTCGAAAATTTACAGCTTTTCCAATTTATAATTTGCATTATCCGCAAAAATTAATTTAGTCCCGTTATAAAAAGTGGTATTTTAACTACAGAAGTCGCAGACTCGATTTACATTAGTGCTATACAGCATGCATGCATTACAACTCTTTCGAATAGGCTATCAGAGCAACAGAAAACTCACCTCATTTTTCAGACCTGCCGTTAGTTGATGAACCAGATTGATCAGTATATCTGTCACGATTGACTATCACGAGAAAATGTGGAATGCAGATTTTTGGCCATTTGGCTTCAAGTCTTATTGTATTTCTTTTCCATTTATCCAGTATTTCGATCGACGTTGATGGGAAAGATGTATTCTCCTGACATGACATCATGATACCCATATATTTGCAGTTTACAACTGCACAACTTCAACAGATAATTTCACTAAACAATTTAATTGCAATATCACTGACAGAAAGTCAACTTGCCACTCGACGTCAAAGCCAGCTACATAGCCTCGGAGAGATGAAGCGGAGAATGATTCACGTACATACAGCAACGTGAACTTATGATGTCCTCAATAGCAGCTATTGTTATGCGACAGCGCTCCACCTGTCTGGCAAGCAGTGACTCACGCTCTCCTCTATGCAGAAGCTTACGTCTAAGGGTTATTGTTCTCTTCAGTATGCTAGCCTACTAATTCAACTCAGCCTTCTGAAATTTTAGTGTGTGGCGCTTTAGGATGCAGATTTCTTCCGCTTTAGGAGGTGCCAGATTACAGTGTACATTGCTCTCTTACTTCTATTCCGAGCTTTCTGTTTTGAATTCGTAAATAAAACCTCCTTTGTCAGCAATTGGTATTTTGGTAATTTGTCCTGTTCATGAATTTTTTGACTTTGTAATAAATCGTAAATTCATTGAAGTTTGAATGTATAATAATCATTATTTATTGATCTCTTTATTGGTTGACATATCAGGACTATTCGCATTATTCAACGTATTTCATACAGTAAAAATAAATATATTATAATATTTATTGCCAAATACATCACTTTCTATCACTTTTATCAGTTACCACTTCTGTTTCTTTTGAGGCATATTTCAAGTAATGCAGACTTACAATATGTTGAATCAATCCCTTCTGAGAACACATGATAGACCTAGAAATAAGGATTGCTGCATTATTTGTGTTCTAATTAATTTCCGGGAATCAAAAATAGGCAGATCCAGATATTAGAATATCATACTGACAATGTTTAAAACAAAGGCATTACATTTTAGTGTCAGCCTCATTAAACCGGACTGTGAAGGTCACTGAGATGTCGTGGAGGCCAATTCACCATCCCTCCTTAGTTTACACGTAAAGTCCTGCTCAGAACTCTATCTTATGAAACATGTGAGTTGAACATGGAGTTAACTTGTCAGCATTCATCATCAGTTTATTGATTGTGTCGGATTGATCACGTTCATCACTTTGACGCGTTGATGAACTTCTAAAAGATGTGTCTTAATAATCTCATTCGAAGTTAGGGAAGAAAACATCCAAGAATCTTAGAATTCCCATCCTTTGCATGGAGTTTGCACAATGTTAGGCAAAATGATCCGTGTGTTCGGAGACTGATCTTAAAATGAGTCCATCCAGAATCGGAGATTGGAGGAGAATCTAATATATTTCTAACTATGGCCGGTCTGTGCATCGGACTGAATGTCAGCGCATTCTCAGATGTCATCGTCAAATAGACAGGACAATCTATGATGAAATGTGGCTCAATTATATAAACAAACCAGGAAGGTAACGTCATAATGCGCGCTGAAAGCTTTACTTTCTCTTGACACGATCATGGAGGGTGTGCTTCGCTGGTCTTGGTGATCTTCATGCCGCGTTAGCAATTCGAAGACTGTGTTCGATTGCCAGCCGGCAAGCCAATTTTCATGGTGGTGCCAAGAGCAAGGCGCATTGAAATATCATTTCGACCTCGAGAAAGCCGGAGACATTGAATCATTAGGCAGAAATCTGGCCGGTCGGTGGCTGGTTTATAAAAAGCCGCCGGTCGGGGATGGGACGATGCCTGGCGTCTCTGTGCCGGTTGGTTAAGGCTTTGTTCGTCAGACATTATTTGGTCAACGCATGCTACTAGCCATTATTCAGTTTCCACATTGCATACATGAAATGCATGAATGGTAGGCCATACGGTACTCCGGGTAAGCGAGAATTATCAATTACAATATCATACAATGCAATTATTCTCACTTTGATAACATATCTTGTGCGGTGATCAGTAATACGCGTAATGACTTTTTGTACTAATCTAATGAGTTGTATGTGTTCTTTAAAGTCTATAATAATGCTGACTACATTTTTAAAGTCAATCAAAGTCCAGCATATGAGAAACAGATAATCAAAATAATGACCCAAACGTGCATTGATATGATAATAACATTGATACAATAATAATTCATGTATATAATTGTATCTATATCCCGTCTCCACAAGAAAGCTTTAGGCGATCAACAATTCTAAGTTCCGCCATAAGAAAAGTTTTTCTAACGATCAAAGTTCTGAGATTAACAATTTGTTCACTGACTGAGTGTTGGTGTTACGAAATGTTTTGTCTGCGACGTGCAAACTTGATTTGAAGTGATTCACAGAAGTGACATTTACTTCTTCACTTGTGAGGGAATTCCAGTGATTTGCGACGTCAATTGCGAACTCTCTCCACAACAGTTTAAATTCAGATCTTTTGAGTTTACATTGATGAACGTGAACTGACGCATAAGAGTTTGGAACAATGAGCTCGCCTCACTTGTCATCAATTTTTCATTTCAGTGAGTGTCTCTGTACAACGTCAATTAAAATGTATCGCGTGTCGTTAACTTATCAAACAATTCTCCACCATCCAATGTCAAATGTTCGGGTTGAAGGCCCTAGGTTGCATTGAAATCCATCATTCATTGCATCTCTAAGCTCCGCGTGTCATATAAACTATCCCATGTAGTGAAATTATTCATGATGTGAAACAATTTTACAATAGATAGGAGGCTGAGAAATACACAATGCTTCCAAAGTTCATAAAGGCTAGAAAATAGGATTCTGGACACTATATCATCGATAAAGTAGAGTTTGAACTGCATGTATAAGTTGTCGGTAATCATTTTCAACTGTTTAAAGAGCAGTTCGCAATATTTCTGTTACAAAACATAAATGCAAGATACTCTCAAATTATGTTACATTTACATGCTCTTAATCCTATCAGGACCACATGATTTTTAACGTCGTTGGACAGCGGGGCTCTCAAATTTCTGATGTTCTGATTGATAAAACCTTCTCGTCTTTCAAATGGTAGTGCCTTTTTCGCATCATTCGAATACCTTCACACCAAAAATTAAGATCTAAAAATTGGATTTCCATATTTTTTTTCATTTTTCATGAATCTACACGTATGTATATTTGATGATTCTTCAAAAAATTGTTCATTTTAACTAAAGTATTTCTGCATAATATTCTACGTTGATTTTAGTATAATAACTAGCAATTTGAAATGTGAACGTAAATAATATCTTTTCATGCATTATTGCATTTTTCTATATTTACAAATGTCTCGTTCTAATGAGTTATTCACTCTAAAGACAAGGCACTGATACATACATTCCGAATGCAATCTTTCGAATTGTGATATGCATTGTGCACTGTTCTGTGGGGTTCATATCTAAAATTATCATTAAAACTTCATATCATAGGAGTAGTAAGCCTAGGAGGGGGGCTGAGTCAGCATGATGTCCTTGAATTTGGAATGGGCTTACTACTCATAGGCCTATACTAGATTTGTATATAACATGTACATGTACATGACATACACAATTTATTCATGGGAATACATTTTCCCAAATTTCATCCTGGGAAATATGATGAATGTGTTCTGTATGTTAATAATCCTGATTTCCATATGCATAAATATTATGTAAATATGACACAGAAAAATTAAAACAATAATAATCAATGCTACTTTAAGTGAAAAACATCAATTTTCTAAAAGGTACTTTTAAAAATCACATTACAATAAATCGATTTTGCCCAAATATTTACTGAATTCAACATACATGGAAACTAAAAGTCACAAAACATTAAGCTTCTATCTGACTTATTAAAACATTAATTATGCTTGCCCTAGAAAGACCAACACCGGTCAATTGACCGGTAGCTCATGTGTTATGTTTTAATAAGGAAACATTAACTGAATAAGCGACCGTTGGACGTTATTCAATATATTTACGCACCGAACCTTCCTACTTATCTGTTCCCTTGTCAGACTCGCTGCAGGATAACGCAATCATTTCTCTTTCGCCATTTCATCCTGGGCCAGCATCAGAACCTTTGAGATGAACCTTTGTCAAGCTTTTGGTCCGAAAATTACGGACGTAGAATTTTCCGGCAAACCATGTCACGGAAGAGATACAAGAATATATTACGTTACATTCGATTTGGCAATAAACTGACAAGGGAAAGATGGAAGTTGGAGGACAAATTTGCGCCAAATCGAGAATTGTGGCAGAATGTGATGGACAATACTCAGAAGTGTTTTTATCCTTATGGATATGTGACAATCGACGAACAACTATTCCCTTGT
Source organism: Prostheceraeus crozeri (assembly GCA_907163375.1). Classification (NCBI taxonomy): domain Eukaryota; kingdom Metazoa; phylum Platyhelminthes; order Polycladida; family Euryleptidae; genus Prostheceraeus; species Prostheceraeus crozeri. The sequence goes on from CAJQUW010015261.1 coordinate 159,675, forward strand.
CGGTCACGCTGTGCTTTTTATACAGTACATGCCAAGCAAGCCATCAAAATTTGGCATCAAATTTTGGCTACTGTGCGATTCAAAAACTTCCTATGTCCTTCAAGCCTATCCTTATGTTGGGAGGGAATATAATCGAGCTGGATTGGGACTTGAAGAACATGTCGTGGTACATCTCATGGAACCATACCACAGATCTGGTATCAATGTTACCACAGACAATTTTTTTACGTCCCTTCGAATTGATTGAAGACTACTGAGTGAAGGTATCACTATAGTTGGGACCCTCCGACAAAATCGTCGCGAAATTCCGTCGCAATTGCAGAAAAAAGACTTTATTCTTCAAAGTTCATTTTTTCTGAAGAGAATATTATGCTTCTTTCATACAAAGCCAAAAGAAACAAAATTGTTTATCTCTTGTCATCAATGCATCAAGTACCTTCGATATCTGAAAATGATCAAAAGCGGAAATCCAGAGGCAATTCCATTTTACAACTCCACAGAAGGAGGCGTCGACACTGCCGACGAAATGTTGCGCGGATATTCGACAATGTCTGCATCACGGAGATGGCCTTTGGCCGTGTTTTTCAACCTCCTTGACATAGTTGCACTCAACACTTTCATAATCTGTTCCGATGCTGGTATCACACAAAAGAGCCGACGAGAGTTCCTTATTTCTCTCGGAGAGCATCTTTGCAATGCATCTCAAACTGGAATATCCAGTCATCCATGTCCAGCGCCCGTTAATTCCGGTGATGATGGTATGCATGGAGCATGCCACACATTACGAAAGCGTACTACATGTCGTCAGTGCCAAACCAACAAAACAAAATCAACATGTCAGACATGTTCTAAGTTCATTTGTGGACCTTGTGGAAATACTGTTTGTGATTCTTGTTTTCAATCTCGTGACTGAGTGCTTGAGAAAGACTAGTAGCATTTTTGAAATGGACAGTGTTTGTTCATATTTTTTAACGCTTTTTATATAGAATAGAAGCAGTTAAATGTGCTAGTTACATTGTGTATCAAAAATAGCAAGCCAAAAGCTTTCGGGAATCATTTTTTTCATATTTTATTACCGGTCAATTGACCGGCTACGGTCGCTCTAGGTATAACAATATATAATTACGCTAATATATGATAATTGTACTTACAAAAGCAATGATTTTATTTCACACATTATTTTTAGCAAAACCTTAAAGTTTTGTAGCTTTAAATTTAATAGCTTCATAAGTATAAGCAAAAAGGTAACGGCTACCGGTCAATTGACCGGTGTAGTCTTTCTAGGGTTACATTTACAAGCTCTTAATGCTGTAATGATTGACTCTGCAATTTCTCGACTAAAAGTCGTCAACGGGCGACATGGGTCTGATTAAATTAACCGGCAGGCGGCACAATGAGTAGTCAGCGCGCCGGTCTTCAATATTTGAGGCCGGGTCGGCGGCTGGCGTTACTAAAACCGGTCCGGACGATCGGCCGGTCGGTGGCCGGTTCCCATCCTGATATGTGCATGAAATCTGAGGCGGGAATGCACGTGTATGTTGTTCACCAAGAGCTTTTCGTCTGAAACACAATCTAAAGGAAATCCGCAATCTCCTTTTAAATACAGATAAATGATTCGCAGAAGGTTATGTATTGAGAGGAGATGAAGGCCATCAGATTTTGGGAGGTCTACAACGATGACACAATTGCATTCATTCCAGCCATACTGTCAACTATCCCTTTTTCTCGCAAAGTTGCTGAATTCAAATGCATTTGAAACTTCAAGCCGCAGCCGTGGTATTTTCTGTCGGCTCCAACCTCTCACCCCGGCTCTGGGCGGCTCCGAAACCCTGCTGATAGCAATGCAGCGTTCATGCAAATAGAAACTATCGAGAAGAGGTGATGCAAAAGCAATTGAGGCCATTTCTGTCCACTCGAAGGCATCCGATTTGAAATCTGAATCCTGTTATCGAATCGAGTGTCGAATCAACAAGCGCTTCTCGAATCGAATCGAATCAAATCTCGGAGCTTCACAGGTTCGTCTCAAAAATAATGGACTGTATCGATGCATCAACCGAAGAATTTTCCACTTCTGAGGAGTTGCGCAGCTATAAAGTTGGTGGAGAAAGCTGTTTTGAAGAAATCAATTGCGATTGTATGACATGATTTACATAGTAGGAGGCAAAAATTCAAAATTGATTCTCAAAAGATAGAAACAAGAAAAATTGAGCAGCTTTGTGGACAATCGTAATAATTATTCTCTTCTATTCAATTCTATGGGAAGTCGTCCTTCCTTTTCACTCTCATCAGGCAACAACATCACGAAGTAATTAAGCTGACAATTAATCTTGTCAATTTTAGGCTTGTCAGTTTCATAAATACAAAGCGCCACTGAGTTCTCTTCAGTTGTCGATAGTGCATGCATTTTCTTTTCCTCTATTCAATGTTTCAGAGTTAAATATACAATTTTTCCATAATAAACAAAGTAAGAAGAATAGAAGTCAGTCTCACAACTGCTCCATTTGCGATTCAATTCAAGTGAACGACTAATCAACATCAAAATCTATTAATTGCTTAGCTCTCATTAATTTTATCATTTGCCGATTTCAGACGAATAGCCATATTATTAAAGATCTATATAAAACTAAATAGTATCGACCTTTTTAAGGACATCATAGTAAGACTTCCGAAGACGCGTTAGTGTCCGTCTAACTACACTGCAAATCCCTGGATACGAAAATCACCTGCAAACATATACCAAAATCACATACAATTTGAAACTAACATCTGATACGAGATTCTCGTATGCTTCCTGAGATCTGATATGTTTTTCATACAAAATCTCACTTACTTTCGTGTGTGATTGGTGTGTAGCGATGCGAACTATTCTATCTGTGTTTGGCTGTTTTACAATGAAATACTATTGTTAGTATGTTTTATATACGAGACCCGAAGCAAATTCATCCTCATTCGTATGCCTCTGGTGTGTAGAGCTTTAAGTCACATAGCAAAAAATATATATTGCATACTACTGTCAAATGACTTTTTAAGTAATACCAGTCGTGAATATTTCTTTTGATATTGTGGTATTAAACACGATCAGATTTATTGTGAATTTTGTGCTCCACGAGTATGTCGTAGTTGCTACTTGCTTAGTAATATTGACAGGACGCTTTTTTGTCTTCAGATTATTTCTTTTCATTTTCATGCACCCCAGTCTATAAACCCAAACACATGCAGATTTGGCAAGCCTCTAAATGCCGACAAACACAAACATTTTGAGAAACTTTATCCGCATTTGACCACATTCTCACATACATTACCGATTAGATGCATGATTAAAGCACATGCACATCATAAGAAATGACCTCAAGACATTCCATGTCAAAATTATGACTGTGGGCTTAGAACTTTTAGTTTAATCTAATCAGAAAAAACATAGAAAGTTTCATTTAAACAAAAGACTGCAATACACTGTAAAAAAGTTCTGTAATTTGACGGACTCGGCTATGTAGTTTCACCGTACAACTTTTGGGTCACGTAAAATTACGTGCTATTCTTTGTAAAGCAACATTATGAAAGATGTTTGTAATTTAACATAGCTGAGTCTGTAAAATAACGAGCACTGCTAATGTTCACGCAAAATTACGTAAAATTTACTGTTAAGTCACATTGTGCTCTGGAACTTGCTTTTGACATAACCGTGCGTGCCATCAAATATTTTTCATAGCTAATGCAGTGCTGTAGGTTAGTCAACGTCATTTCTATTGCCTTGTAGAAAATAGGATTTTATTATACTGAGGGCCTACCCTGTGATGGGTCTTTGAATTTTGTAATAACATTAAAAACACCTCAGTGTAAAATGATTTGGCGTTGCTGATTGGCTGGGAATGGCGTTGATCGCGCTATGATGTCGCACAGATTCCAAATACACGCGATATAAAATTTTTAACTGTTTGATAGCATTTTGACATCCGTTTTATGTGTGAAGACGAAGCTATGACGAAGTTGAAGCTGCTCTTCTCCTAGTAGAAGCCATAATGTCCCGCAAAGCAATGGCAGCGTTTCTAAGGCATTCGTCGCGGCGTCTCCGCCGCACTTCTACGCCACCTATGTTCGCATGAGCAGCTGCGCATGAAGACCAAGAGAGCAAAAATTCATTTTTTCAACATACATGCACAAACGCAACGCATGGAGGCAAACACAAAAGGTGTAGCACTCTCATCCTCTATGGATGAGAAGCAGATTGATGCGGAATAGAAATCAACAAATTTCCAACACAAGCGTATTTCTGATTTTGGAATAATTGTAACACCGATCAAGGTAATTTTTCAATTATTTTTCATATTTTTAGAATACTTCATATTAAGTGTATTTGAAATACAGCATTAATTAATATTCATATATTTCATGGTAAAATAGGTATGTTTTATAATTTTTATATGTGTTACTTATCTTTACATTGTATAAGTATACATATTGATTAAATTATCATTGATTAAATGAATACTCTTCTTATCTTTTCAAAGTACTTGAAATGGTCAGTCAATAGGAGCTTCCTCAACTGAAATTGCGAATAAATTCATCTCGAAGGGATAAAAAATAAGATTCATTAATAGATAGAAAATTTGGAAATTAATTGCGATCACGTGATGTATACACCTGCAAAGGAAATATTTAGTTCAATTTACTCTTAATTATTCGTTTTTGATAGGGCGGCACAATACACGAAGCACAGACATATTCCTTCTTCTCTTCTCTTCTCTCATTCTCTCCCACTGCATCGTGATATGTGGCTGTACACATATAACTCACCAAACTCATCGGCATCAATATATTGTGATATCTGCAGTCTCAAACTTGCGAATTTATTACGCCGCTTTTAACGCCGCTTCAAGTCAGTAATTTGTGTTTTGGACATTCAGAGGAATTCTGTCGTAATTCGATTATTCCTACATTATGGAAATAATTTCTGATATATCTTCATGTGCAGGACACGTCTAGATTCGCATTTAATTGCAGACTCAGTGAAGTACGTACTACACTGTCTCTATATTTTCGCTGAGAACCATCAAACTCATGTGATATTGATTATTGCTGTAAAGTCAAAAAGAATGCAAAATTTGATCAAAGATTTGGACCCACTGCAGGTAAGATGTTTATTTTGATGATTACAACAGTCATTGCATGAGCTCATTATTGCTAAATAAAGTTTCATTAGGGTGAAGATACCTTGGTTTGACATGTAGGTATGTTGTGGGTATACCCATACCCAAGACATACCATAGAACAAAGTACACTGATGTTCTGTTCAAAGTTAGAATATTTTTCTTTTCCTGATACATAGTTCAATCATTGCCATTCAAACCATGGATTGTTGTCGTGCGCTATGACGATTACTGTTGACCATGTGATCGAGACAAGTGAATCGAAGTTAAGGTAAACGATAAATTCAAACATGCAAACTGATAAGTAACATACATTTAGAAGAGAGCTTGAACCAAACACTTTGGCATGGTTATTCACTGACTTCCTTTTCATTTAAATTTGTTAAGTTTGATAACTGTGCTGTCAGACTGGAGTTTATGGTCTAACTACCGGTAAATTGTCATCCTGTACAATCTGTTTCAATTTTTATAATGTTATTCATCACATTACTTGAGCCATCCCTAGCATCCATATGCTACTATAGCTTACATGTTCATGAATTTATTGTCTACCTAAAATATTATTTCACTTGTTTGAAGATTATCTATGAGTAGGCTACATATATAAAAATATATTGCAAAAAGGAAAATATTCTCATTTTGGACAGAACATTAGTTTACTTGGTTCTTGACATACCCACAAAGATAAAATTCCAAACAGGTAACAAATTGCCTGTTGTGATAATTCCAAAAATAATGCAGAAATGCAAATGATATATGAGGTGTTTTTGAATTTTTATTTATAAAGCTTTTTTAAAATATACTGGATGCTGAATTAATAACAATCTATGGCAATTTATTATAATCATATGGAAATGATAATGATACACTGTTGAGGTGCTATATATTTTAATTCATTTGGGTTTTTTATACCGTGCATTGAAGTAATCTTGAATGAAATTTCTGTTCGATTCTGCTTCGTGTCAATTGTGGCCGGCAAATGTATATAGGAAAAGTCATTGTTATATTTAATTAAAAGCAATAACTAACTATGCAATAAATTATCTTCAAATGATGCATTTACTTCTTTGTTTATGCATTCAAGTGCAAAACTGAGCTTGTATTTGTATAACTATTTAGCCTACCAAGCATAACTCGAACGTTTGAAATATTCAAGATAAATATACATCACATAAATTATTCAAAGTAAGCTTATATAACGTTGCCATAGATACTCCTGTCCAACGATCAAAATTGTATCTTAAATGTAAGAGCTAAGGTTATAAGCAGATTAAAATGAAAAGTTTCACATGTTTATTTGACGTCACGTGACTAAACGGCTCAATATTTAGGTCTCAAAACTGAACTGCTAATCATACACCTACCGGTTTGTGCCATAGATAATCATGCACCCGCGTCAGCTTTAGCTTTACGCAGAGTTCTACGACAGCCTACTTCTTAAATTGTCGTCACGACAAATAGTTAAATTTCACTGAGTTATGAAACAGAGTAACATGCTGGTTTTTTTACCATTTTCATCGCCTTAAAGAATCAGCGGACTTTCCATGTTATTGTTGGTTTGAAATGAATGTCTTTTTTGCTAAAAATGGTGATTGCTTGCGGCTAAAGTTTGCTAACTATTAAGTAATGCGGCGATAGATAACTTCACATCCGTACATTCTGCAATGACTACTATAATGCATTTTTTATCTTTCAGGGTAATCTTCTTTCTCAACCCAGTGGTGAAAATCCAATTCAAGAAAGGACGATATGTGAATTCAAAATTAAACTCACTCATGAATTCATGAACGGAAATGTGTAAGCAAATATTTTATCTCAATAAAGATATTGGATGACGTGATTTTTTTCATTGAAATTGGACGTTCGTGGTTGTATTGTAACCTGATTTACTACTGATTCTTGTTCGCAATAAAGTCGCAAAAATCTTGTAAGACCTGCAGCAAAATGAAAGTAGATAATTTTCAAAATAAGTAGATCTACTGACAAAATAACGTAAAATTACAGAAAAGTCGTCAAAACACATAATTTCGCATGTTAAAGAAATGGCTATAGGTAGCAGTAAAACGAGATAAACAAAAAATTTTACGGACAAGTGCAGTTATTGCACTTATTTTTGTATGTAAAAACACCGAGAGTAGTACGCTAATCTACAGCACCTGCCGTCAACTAACGGTCTCTAGCATAGTACTATCACGCGTTTTAGTCTCTTAATTTACAGAGCATCCGTCAACAAACTGACTATAGCACGTGTTATTACGTGCTATACTACATAAAACTTGAAAACGGATCCGGGACCGTCCAGTAAAATACATGTGTCGGGTTCGTAATTTTGTTTCCCGGACCCGGGCCTGTTTTTTTTTACAGTGTATGCGTCCCATTGGATTTAAATGTGTTTTTCTTTGATCCTGTCTGACAGGAAGAGCAACTCACTGGAACTCGGTAGACGTGCCGATTCGTAGTAGTCATAGGGTGTACACCATTCTGTGAAAGTCTCACTTTCGGCCTCGTTCCGTGCAGAAATTGGTTCTGTCTACTAAAATTCTATTATTTTACTATTATTATTTACTATATTCTAAAATTCGTTCGGACTAAAATTCTATGGATACCGTTTTTAGTCTTTTTTCAGTATTTTTAGTCTTTAGTTTATTTTTTTAGTATTTTAATATGGTTTTTATCTTTAACTGTTTGTTCGACGGTTAAACCCTCAAACGACCACCTGCTTGCATTTGTAAGATTTCAACTTCATCTGCCTATAAAACTAAATCATGATTTCGTATTGAATCGAAATTTCATTTCCATGTTTAGAAACATCTGCCATTGCAAATTCTCGAATCTGGTGTCGACCTGTCAATTTCGGTATCGATATGAGCTTAGACACCTTAATCCGCCCACCTGCTTACATTTGTAAGATGAGCTAAATATTAATATGATTAGGTGCGATTCTCGTTTGATTGTCTTCAATTGTTTCATCTTGCATTATCATGAATAGATCTGTGTTAGCAGATGTCTATATGCCATTCTCCATTCCATTCTGACGGGGTTAGAGAGGTTGGAATAGCCGAAAAGAGAGTAATGAATCTCTCTTTATTTTATTTCAATAGTAATCGTAATGTCTTTATTGACAGATACTTTACGAGTCATTCATTGTGCTGCAACGTACTAGAAAAAGGTCTTGCGATGACTAGAACTATTTCAGCCAACCGCAGAGATGTCTCAAAGGAGATGAAATCTGCGAAGGATCGCTTATTGCACTCTACGATGCAGCTATGAGATCGTGAAAATAGAATATGATTGCTGTCATATATTCCTAAGTAGGGAAAAAATGTTTTAATGATGACATCATCCCACTCTTCAGGCATTCAAGCAGATCGTTCAGATAATAAGCCATTGGTAATTCACGACAACAATGAAGGGAAGGGAGGGGTCGATTTATTAGACTCGTGTATTGAAAATTTTACCACAAAATGGAAAACGAATCGTTATACGTTTCTGATTTATACGTTTCAACTCTTGTAATGGCTCAGAGTTCGCCCTCAAGAAAAGCGAAGAATTGCAGAAGAAAATTTATGATGCAAGTTGCAGAGGAGTGGACCAAAGAAAATATGATGTCAAGACTGATGAATCCAGCCATATATGCTCAAGCAAAGGATTCCCTCCGGCGATTCAGGCTGAACAGGCCTATTGTTCAAAGTGTTCAGCAGCATCCTCTGGATAAAACAGCTTTGAAATGTTCGCTGTCACAAAACAACTCGCAATACTTGCGATAATTGTAAGAAACGAATCTGTAGTTTGCATAAGAAAACATCTATTTTATGTAGCGATTCTTTATAAGCACATGCACAATGTACATGCATAACGGATGAAATATTTCATTCTTTATCTCGTTGTTCTTTTCATCTCGTAACATGATGTTCATGTTGTTTTGCATGTAATACACACTGTTTACACGCTATCATGCTGTTTTTATCTTATTGAGTGCTTACAATCCGTAAATTGCGACTTTATCAAATTGTAATCCGACATATTAGGATAGACACATTAGGGATTACACTTCAGCGAATGTTACATCCCATACAGTAGTACAGTAGAAATAATTAGTAGTAGGGTACAGTTGATAAAATTAATATATGCAGTATTGATAGGAAATAAATAATATAATTATCTAGAAAGTTAGAAATTAAAATACAATTAGGTAGAGAGAGAATTGCCGAGCGAGAGAGAGAGAATTAAATATCGTCAAAAGCTAAAGTTCAGAACGGTCAAAGCCTAATCCACCCGGATTAAATGGAAGGAGCAAAGACGGAATCAGTGAACAAATAACTGACGTGGTAGTATCATGGAAATGACATGGGGACTCCATGGAAAAGGCAAGACAACACGTCGAAACAAACGCTGCCGGGCAACATGGACTATATAACGGGCAAGCCCAGGCGAGAACAACAACAAGCGAGATAATATATCTGCATTGCCGACCGCGTGTTCGTGAAAGACATCGAGTATCACCCTCAAAGGTGACGGACGATCGATTGAGTTGCCGTGTTCCGCCTCTCGGAGCTCCTCTGTAACTCATGTGCTGTATTGGAACTCTGCTGATAACCTCCTAATTGTCCTCGACCGCTAACGATCCTTCTTGATTGAATTTTGAATTTGTTAGTGTGAAGATTGTGATTTAATAGAAGAGTCAATGTTTCAAGGTCTTACCTTCTTACTGCGAGTATCTTTCAGGAGTGCGCCGTTACACTAATTGTAAGTTAATTATTAAGTTAGGTCAGGACTGCAGCGCGCTCCCACCTAAATCTTAATGATTACAAAATCATCATTTCACCCAAGTTCTCGCGAACCGTCGTAAGGATCAAATTGCCTGCCACACGAACCGTCGTTTGTATCAAATTACCTGCCACACGAACCGTCGTAAGGATCAAATTGCCTGCCACACGAACCGTCGTTTGTATCAAATTACCTGCCACACGAACAGTCGTAATAATAGCTTTTCTTCACTTTTCACACGAAGAACTTGAAGTCTTGAAATATTTTGAAGGATGAATTCATGTAATTTTTTGAATGCCTGAGCATTGAGACATGTGCGAGAGCAATCTACATGCAATAATTGACCGATGCTTGGTTTTGCATTTATCGAGATTGCACATTGGCCCTGCTACACTGTAAATCGCTGGATACGAAAATTACATACAAACATATACCAAAATTTCATAGAATTTGAAACTAGCATCTCATACGAGATTGTGGTATATCTACAGAGATCTGGTATGCTTTTCATACCACATCTCACTTACTTTTGTATGTGATTGGTGTGTAGCGATGCGAACTATTCTATCTGTAAATGGCGATTTTACACTGAAATACGAATTGTTGGTATGTTTTATACACGAGACCCGATGGAAATTCATCCTTATTCGTATGCCTCTGGTATCCATTTGGTATGTGCAGCTTTAAGTCACAGAGCAAAAAATATTGTATGTATTACATACTACTGTCAAATAACTTTTTTCGGTAATACAAGTGGTGAATATTTTTTGTTTGATAGAGTGATATTTAACTAGGTTAGTTTTATTGTGAATTTTATGCTCTACGAATATGTCGTCGATGCTACATGTCTAGCAATACTAATATGACGTTTAGTTAGGTATACTTTATGACCCAAGTTGATAAACATCATTTCATTTAAACGATATCTTTACTGAAATCATGTTGACTTATATATCTCAAACGTGACTATTTTTGCGTTCATGAATTATAATGTGTTTTTATTTCGGATTGATAATATGCTTAATTTCAAAATTACATAATGCATAATTGTTGATGGTTGAAATCTTATTGATTATTCATGAAATGCTTTAGACTTACGCGTATTAAAATCGAATTCAGTATTGAAAGAATGACTCTTGAATGTCTTTATCTCACTACTTGCAGAACAGTAGTAACATTAGTGTGATCTTTATTGACAAAAGGCATTAAATCAACATACTTTGGACATGATTTATGCTTTCTTTTAAAATTGTGCTAGTATGGCTTTAGTATGTAAAGCATACCACATTTGAAATAACATACGAAAAGCATACAAATATATACCAAGAGAATGCAGAAATATACCAAAAACATATTTTGGTATGCATCCTTCGTATGTAATTGGTATTGAGCGATTTTTGATTTTTGAATTTTTGACTTTATTGAGTGGAAAATGTAGTATAATCTTAGCCACTGTTGAATAATAAACTATATTTTGGAAGTGATCTACTACTACACTTCACGCATAGGCCTATCCACCTAATAAAGCAAAGATGAAATAGTTGTTACCTTCATTACAATTTCAGTTATGCAAAACGATGGATGTAGGCCTACATCGTAGACTTTGTAGGCGCATATGCGTTTCATGGCTTTGAAAATTAGCCTATGCCATGAGCATGTTGTTGCATGAAGCGATCTTCAAGTTTGTGGTGTCATTAAGTCCAATGCGATTGTTTTTACCCACTTGATCCTTTTCAGGTAAATTCAAGTTTAAGCAAGCAATTCAATCAGTAATGCGACTGTAAACTGTAAATCGCTGGATACGAAAATTACATACAAACACATACCAAGTTTACATACAATTTGAAACCAACATTTGATACGAGATTCTGGTATATATAAAGAAATCTGGTATGTTTTTCATACGAATGGCCATTTACTTTCGTATGTGATTGGTATGTAAACGATACGAACTATGCTAACTGTGATTGGCTGTTTTACGTTGAAATACGAATTCTTGGTATGTTTTATATACGAGACCCGATGCAAATTGGTATGTGTTTCGTATGTGTTTCGTATGAATAGCTTTATGTCATATGGCAAAAAATATGTTATACTACATACTACTTACAAATAACTTTTTTCCAGTAATACCAGCCGTGAATATTTCCTTGTGAAAGTGTGGTATATAACTAGATTAGATTTGTTGTGGAATTAAAGCCACATGTCATCTTTGCAACTTGTCTTATAGCATTCACAATTCTCATAATTAGCTCATTTCCTTGAACTAAATTGATAAACATCATTTCATTTAAACGATATCTTTACTGAAATCATGTTGACTTATATATCTCAAACGTGACTATTTTTGCGTTCATGAATTATAATGTGTTTTTATTTCGGATTGATAATATGCTTAATTTCAAAATTACATAATGCATAATTGTTGATGGTTGAAATCTTATTGATTATTCATGAAATGCTTTAGACTTACGCGTATTAAAATCGAATTCAGTATTGAAAGAATGACTCTTGAATGTCTTTATCTCACTACTTGCAGAACAGTAGTAACATTAGTGTGATCTTTATTGACAAAAGTCCTTAAATCAACATACTTTGGACATGATTGATGCTTTCTTTTAACATTGTGCTGGTATGGCTTTAGTATGTAAAGCATAACACACTTGAAATAACATACGAAAAGCATACAAATATATACCAAGATCATACAGAAATATACCAAAAAAATATTTTGGTATGCATCCTTCGTATGTGATTGTATTGAGCGATTTACAGTGTACCTAGCCTTCATACCTCTTCTAATATAAATTTTCGTGTGCCTCTTGCAAAAAAGCCATTTTGAATGAAAACAATCACTTAAAAAAACATTGATCTATTCATTCGATGAAACACCAAGGTCTGACTAAGAGTGGTTCAAGTCTCATTACAGCAAATAACATCTTGAAAACTGTTTACTCAATTATCTAATTTTGGGGAACAAACTCTAATTTAGAAACCTGTCACAGACATTCATTCTAAACCTCAATGCTGCAAATTCATGTAAAAATTTCTGGCGTCAATGTTGGTGGTGACGGGCGTGCTTCCACTACATAAAGAGTTCAAATCCTCCCATTTTGATGAAGAAATCTTTGGAGTATATTGAGGATCTCTTTTTTGGAATTGTCATAGAATCAAAATCATCTTGAGCATGATTGGTTTTGAAATATATCTTTTCCAGCTCGCTCTTTCTGATGGATATTTGGGCCATTTTTCGCCAATCAATCAATGCACCATTGTCGCTCACTCGCTGGGACAGAATCCCGCAAATTCCCACTCAAATCCTTAAAATCAAGAATATTCTCGGTATTGATTGCGACAACATGATATGGATCTCGACGGGCCATTTTAGCGATGCTGTGTAATTCGGATGGATGCATGATCTCCGGCATTTTGCAAATTCTTCTTTCAATGCATGCATGCATTGAGTCACCTTCCGACTGTCCATGATTTGGAACCATGATGAATAGATTGACTGTGTGCGTAGTCACTGACATTCGAAGAAACTCCATGATCATTGCTGGAACTATTGAATTTTTATTTTGGCCCGAGCATCCATCACAGAAAAGGTCGATTATTTCAGCTCCTTTTGAATCACAATCATTTAAAAACATATACAGGCAGCTACTTATTTCATTGGCACCGCGTTTTGCGATACATTCATGCCACATGAAGCATGTTCCTTTCTTGGTGGCTAGATCAAAAACAGTGAAATTGTAGTTTGACAATCTCCTCTTGTAAAAAATTTCACCGCGATTGGACTGTGGAAGGAATATGACTTGCTCCAGATCGAAGCAAACAGCGCAACGTTTGCCATCAGACTGCATTGCTTCCGCTTTCCTATCAATTTTGATTTTTCTCACTGTCTCCTTTTCAACAATATGTTTGTCATATCTACTTTGTAGCTCCAGTTTTAAGTGTTCATTGCCCTTACGGAATGTCTCGCACAAGCCGCATAGATCCTTCTTCTGTCTGTGAAAACTCAAATTCATATCACGGAAAACTCTACGGTAGATAGACAATGATCCACTGTTCTCTTCATTTTCAGACTTGTACATGTTGTACATTCTCTCAATTGATAGCGATGGACAAAGATGCTCTTTCTTATTCCTTGCTCTTGCATAATGGCTTTTGGTTCTTGGAAATTTGTTGATATGTTCAGTAATGCTCTTCCGAGTAAGTATTTTGAACTTGTGTCTCATGTCGTCCTCCTCGATTATCAGCTTGCAGAATACCATTTTCATCAACTTTCTTCAATGCTGTATATATCTGGCGCTCGCTGATACCTAGTGTTCAGGAAAAATAGCATACCCTCAGTTTTACATTTCCAAACGTTAGATGATACATCAACTTTTGCTTTTTTGTAGACTTACAGGATGCTTTCTGTGGGGAGATGACGTGCTGCACTATGTATTGCCTTTGAGTTGGTAGCTTCCCAGATTTCCAAAATGACTGCAATATTTCAAAACGCTGGTTCTCCGTTATCTCTCGAGTACCACACGAGAGCTTCACTTTTTCGCAGTATTTACTTCCACATGCTGGCTTCAACGATTTTCTTGGCGGTATGTATCGACCTGACTTTTCACTATGGTATTCTTCGCCGCTATTGCGCTTCAGCTGGTTGGCCTTTTTCTTATTCAAGACAATCAATTTCGATTGACAATTATCAACAAGCGCGTCTTCTTCTCTTGGAGCTCCCTCTTCATATTGAAATACCCGATATTCCTGAGAGTCACTAGCCACTGATGAATTACGAGGAGCCTTACATTCGACGGAAATGTATTCCTGAGCTGCATCTGAAATGAAAACATGCACAATATGACCATGCTGCAGATGCTTTGACTACTTTGAAGCATTTTCATCAATTAATTGGACTACGTGGATGCACAGGAGTCTAATGAAGCATAGATAAATTTTACACTTCTACATAAAGTTGATCTGTTATCTTTAGGCCTACACATCACAGTCAAGAATGGGTCTTCATTTCTTGACACACATGCATGGCGAAAGATGTGTCCCATAAGGACAAATAAGGACAAATATCCCACACGCAGGCATTTCTTTGAACACATGGAGCGTCACATGGATGGAATATACATATACATGTATATTGAAGATGATTATAGAAAACCATAAACATGCCTAGAGGTGATCCGATAGCTCAGTTGACAAGTGCGGGCGACAGCGTCCGAATGTTCAATGTTCGAGAACGTATGCCCACAATTTTTTTGTTTATAGAATGAATATCTATAGACATAATCTAGTGCCTCTACATACAATATGTCTGTGAATGATGTTAGAATTCTTCTTTTTCTACAAGCCTACTGTGCAAGATGCTTCCCTCTGCGAAGTCTGAGCCAAGTTAAAGGACAGGCAAACTTTTCAACTTGGACATCAAGAATTAGAAAAGACAAAAGTCTAAAAGAAGAACCTTGCTATGATTGGTCCTAAGTAGTACTCTTTGATGCAATTCGCTAGATTTACGCATGTGGGAACCTACCTCGAGGTTGGTGCACTTAATTCTCCAGTTTCAATTTTCCTCCTTTTATATTTCTGCATTATATCACCCATGCCTCTCTTTGACATCCTAGAAGTAGGAGACGATAAAGTAAATAAGAGAATGCTCCAAATGTATTTCAAAATAGAAATTTCATTGCGAATTGAATTGAAATTGCGCTTACTTACATAAAAATGTTGCTTCTGCAGTGAAGTTCCAAATTTTCCACGATGTATCATGTGATGAAAGAAATATGGCGTCACAATCGAATCTGAATCAAACTAAAACAAAATATAGCAGCAATACAAATACACATTTTCTATTCTAGTCTTGCACTCATAGGCTGCTAGGATAAATTGTAGTTGAAGAGTACGAGTAACAATCTGTGCATATTGAGATGACTGTGATGAAAAAAATTTTGTTCTTATATCATGAATATAGGCAGCACTCGCTCTCCTATCAGCTTTACGACACATTGAAATAAGGGAGGCCATTCCTGGATGTATTTATAATTAAAATATTGCCACTGGCTTTCTAAGGAATACGTATGTTTATTTCGTCCAATATTTCGTCCTTCTTCCACATAAAGCTTTACGACGTCTGCAGAAACAGCTGTAAGGGAATATGTAGTTCACGCGAACCGCCGCATGTGATGGCAAAGCAAGCACGATAGTTTGACTGGCAGATAAGCTGATCAAACAGTCGCCACGACGGTTCGCTGCGATCTCAAACGTTTGAAATCAATGAGAATTCTAAGAAATCAAATAGGGTAAATAATTTTGGGTATGAAAGGAGCATTTTCATGTAGAAATTCAAAAAGTGAAAATTCCGTTGTGACGGTTCGTGTGGCAGCTAATTTGATCCTTACGACGGTTCGCGAGAACTTGGGCCATTTGTAAGCAGGTGGTCAGAATAAGGTGTTAAAAAATCCGGTCGTTTGAGGGTTAACTCGCCAACAGTCGAATGGACTACTTGTACTATCTGGCGAACCGTTGTAACTTAGCAACTTTTCGGTATAGACGATTAAAGGTTTGGCAGAACATGAATTTTCAATAATACGACTGTCTATCCAACGCTGCATCATGAAAACAGAAATGACTCATTATTCAGTATTCTGCGGGAACATTCTTCAGGACAATAGATATTTTGATGCAGACATTTCAATTTTGAAAATTTGGGATTACGTCAGTTCACCAGACAGAGCATCTTCCCTTTAGGACGGTTTGAGAGCAGTTGGGTGGGTTGTGTGATTATGGCGCTCTCATACCTGGACAGCATCTGATTGAATCAGACACTCGCTGCATGACAACGCCTATTGATTTGATATTCTAGACTACATGATTATCCCCAAGGTTTGTGATAAACAATACATCGTTGTGTGAGCATCAACTGTTTCTCTCTGCTACTCTGCCGTCCTTACTGTCCTCGAGAGGTGAGATTAAAGCTTGTGTCAAGGAATTTCATCGTTTCATAAATGCCTGAATTATAGGGTGAATGAATTGTTGGTGCTTTCAATATCTTAAACACGATTTTGCTCATGTATTGAGATTCAGTGTAGAAGGTAGCGTAAACATCATAGAATAGGCTATCATGGTTGAACGCCTTTCAATTAACTTTAATACAAACTTCCAGTCAGTCTCGGATTGACTGTACATCGTCCGATTGACTTCTGAAAGCGTGTCGTTGTTGGTCTTTGTCAGAGGCCCTCTCAATCACAAGCTGAAAATACAAAAATCAACTTGACAAAGTCATGAATTCAAAACTTTGCAATAACTATGTTAATCCATAGATGTAGAACATCGTAGTGAAAAGAATTTTCTTATTAAGTCGCTTGAGTGCTATATAAGCTATGTCAATTCATATATGAGAGTGCATAGATCCCACTGGTCTATCCACTATGAATGGCAGATCAATTGGATTTCCAAAACATTGAAAGCACCATTATTTCATGCGTATTATTTAAAGTGGTATAAATCCAAATACATGTAAGTTGGAGGTGCATTATAATGACTTTGCATCAATTTCATAAGAGTTCATAGAGCCGTGGATCATCATATAGGATCAAAATGCAAACAGCGCTGTAGTCAGACCAAATACTCAGATATGCTGATATCTAGTCGTCTAACTACATAGAATTCCGAAGATGCGTTGGTGTCCGTCTAACCACATATGATTATGAAGACACTTTAGTGTCCGTCCAGCCACATAGAATTATGAAGACATGTTAGTGTCCGTCCAACCACATAGAATTATGAAGACATGTTAGTGTCCGTCCAACCACATAGAATTATGAAGACGCGTTAGTGTTGGTATACCTACATATAATTATGAAGACGCGTTAGTGTTGGTCTACCTACATATAATTATGAAGACGCGATAGTATCCGTCCAACCACATAGAATTTCGAAGACGCGATAGTATCCGTCCAACCACATAGAATTATGTAGACACTTTAGTGTCCGTCCAACCACATAGAATTATGAAGACATGTTAGTGTCCGTCCAACCACATAGAATTATGTAGACACTTTAGTGTCCGTCCAACCACATAGAATTATGAAGACATGTTAGTGTCCGTCCAACCACATAGAATTATGAAGACGCGTTGGTGTCCGTTCAACCACATAGAATTATGAAGACGCGTTAGTGTTGGTCTACCTACATATAATTCCGAAGACGCGATAGTATCCGTCCAACTATGTGTAATTCCGAAGATACGTTAGTGTTCGTCTAACCACATAGGATTCCGAAGACGCGTTGGTGTCCGTTCAACCACATAGAATTCCGAAGACGCGTTGGTGTCCGTCTAGCTGCATAGAATTCCGAAGACGCGTTGGTATGAGAGGAGTTTTGCATTTATGTTCGATAGAACTGGATATTATCATCATTCTCAATCCTTGGCGATGCCTTTCAACAGCTATTCGTGGAAATGATAATCTGCGCTCTAGATTAGGATGTGTAGGAACTTGATTTCAAAACTCTGACATCTTCTTCCGTACCATATTTTCAAACTCAATTTCAAAGCAAATACGCTATACAAAAGGAGCATACCTCTGGGCAAGATGTGGATGAATGGAGGCGACTTCTGTGTTCCAGATCTTTCGGAACGACGTGCATTGCCTTTATTTAGATTACTGAAATGGGGAGGAAAATTGCAACAAATTATGTTCCATATTAGTTGCCTTATTGAATCATCATTTGTGATAATTAATCATTATTCACTTATTACTGAATTATTGAACGACAGAAATCTGCAGCCACGTCGTCCGGCTCTGCACATCTCCAGGATTCTCTTATTGTTTAGAATATCAGTCTGATGCGATGATTATAGCCACATTATGTAATTTCAGTCCGTCAATTGAGATGCGGAGGAAAATGCAAGAAAAGGCAAGCGAGACGTGTTCGGTTGCTTTTCAAAAATTTTTGCTTTCGCCTTACAAAGCAGTCATGTTGGACCACACTTATCTAAGATCGTTACACTTCGCTTTGACGTTCAATATATTTATGAATTATTGATACGTTGTGTTGTAAAAATACATGTGCTCTAATTGTGGTTTCTTTAACCATCGAGAAATATCATCAGATCCACACTAATCTTGTATCGAATTTAAAGATTGTGTGATTATGGCGCTCTCATTCATAGACAGCATCTGATTGAATCAGACACTCGCTGCATGACAACGCCTATTGATTTGCTATTTTAACACTACATGATTATCCCCAAGGTTTGTGATAAACAATACAGCGTTGTCCCAGCGTCAACTGTTTCTCTCTGCTACTCTGCCGTGACTTACTGTCCTCGACAGGTGAGATTAAAGCTTGTGTCAAGGAATTTCATCGTTTCATAAATGCCTGAATTATAGGATGAATGAATTGTTGGTGCTTTCAATATCTTAAATACGATTTTTGTTTAGGTTGATTTAGGTTTAGTTTAGATTGAGTGTATAAAGTATCGTAAATATCATAGAATAGACTATCATCGTTGAATACCTTTCAATTAACTTTGATACAAACTTCCAGTCAGTCTCAGATTGATTGTACATCGTCCGATTGACTTCTGAAAGCGTGTCGTTGTTGGACTTTGTCAGACGTCCTCTCAATCACATGCTGAAAATACAAAAATCAACTTGACAAAGTCATGATTTCAAAACTTTGGAATAACATTGTTAATCCATAGATATAGAACATCGCTTAGTTGGCAGAATTTCCTCAATAAGTCGCTTAAGTGCTATATAAGCTATGTCAATTCAAATATGAGAGTATTAAGATCCACCAGTCTATCCACTATGAATGGTAGATCAATTGGATCTTCAAAACATTGAAAGCATTCATGTAAATTCAAATACATGTAAGTTGGAGGTGCATTTAAGTGACTTTGCATCGATTTTATTAGAGTTCATAGAGCAGAAGACCATCATAAAGGATCAAAATACAAACAGCGCTGTGGATCGACCAAATATTCAGAGGGGGCCTCCGTGATTTCAATGGGGGGATCGAATACCTCCCCAGTTTACGTGTGATTCCGTCATCCCATTGTCCATCACAATATGAACGGGCATCAACGCTGAGTCATGAATTAGAATGAGGGATATATATATATATATATATATATATATGAAATTTGTGAATGTGGCCAGAAAATCGTTATTCTTGCATGTTTCATTAAATATAATATCGCAATCAGTCTTGTTAATTTTCAAATAATGATTTTCCATAGTTCTAAAAAGTTTCTTTTCTTCATTTGTTAAAACTTCAAAATACATTTTGAAAGCCATTTAATTGGAATCATACCGGTGCTTCGGACTGTCACGGAGTCCATCTTCAGGGTAATTGAATTTGCTGAATGTACATTGATCATATTAAGGAAAAAGCTAGGAAATATAAGTCATGTATGTACAAAATTGTGAGAATCATATCGAAAATGGAATAGAAATGGTCAACATTGGAAGAACATAGAAATGATTAGTCTAATTTATGCATAAAATGGAAATATTTTGCTACATTACTAATAAGCGATGGGTCAAACGCTGGTCTTGTTTATTGAGAAGAGGTTGGTTCTCTTTAATGAGCAGAGCCTCGGCGATTTCCAGATCTTTCTGCACTGGTTAATTTGCGATCACTTTTGAGTTGGATTCTATTAGTTTGTAACCTGGTTTTATATTTTGGTGTGTTGTTAGGTGTGTTTTTATTGAACCGTTTGACATATGTTGCTGGCATCTATGTGTGAGTGTGTTTGTCGTATAACCAATGTAGCTGACGTCATTACATTCGTCAGAAGGGCAATGAAATTGGTACACAACATGGTGCACAGTTGATTTGAAAGGATTGATGTTTTGGAGTACGTGTTGTAGGCGCGTTATTTTATAATACACTCGCAATTTGATTTTATTTGATTCGCGAGTAGGGGCAATACTTGATACTATGATTTTTTGAAGGCGCTTTTCTTCAACAACTGAGCTTGATGTCCATTGGCTTTTATAATAAAATATGATCTCACTCTCATCAATGGGTGCATTGACATTCTGCTTTCGTTTGAGGAAAGCTTTGATCATTTCTTCTATAAAACGCTGTGGGTATCCGTTGTTCACAAGTATTTGAGTAATTCTCAATATTTCTTGATGAAAAAAAGCCCAACTCGAGCTATGGCTGTAAGCTCTATGCAATATACATGCTCTATGCAAATATGATGAAATTACAGACCGCTTCTATGTCTCTGGACCGAAACTATCGTAATTCAGACATTCGCCAGAATTTGTGGCTTTTCGAAAAACCGATGTTGTCAATCTAGATCCATCTTTACAGACAAATACGGCTACATTGATTATACGACAAACACACTCACACATAGATGCCAGCAACATATGTCAAACGGTTCAATAAAAACACACCTAACAACACACCAAAATATAAAACCAGGTTACAAACTAATAGAATCCAACTCAAAAGTGATCGCAAATTACCCAGTGCAGAAAGATCTGGAAATCGCCGAGGCTCTGCTCATTAAAGAGAACCAACCTCTTCTCAATAAACAAGACCAGCGTTTGACCCATCGCTTATTAGTAATGTAGCAAAATATTTCCATTTTATGCATAAATTAGACTAATCATTTCTATGTTCTTCCAATGTTGACCATTTCTATTCCATTTTCGATATGATTCTCACAATTTTGTACATACATGACTTATATTTCCTAGCTTTTTCCTTAATATGATCAATGTACATTCAGCAAATTCAATTACCCTGAAGATGGACTCCGTGACAGTCCGAAGTACCGGTATGATTCCAATTAAATGGCTTTCAAAATGTATTTTGAAGTATTTAACAAATGAAGAAAAGAAACTTTTTAGAGCTATGGAAAATTATTATTTGAAAATTAACAAGACTGATTGCGATATTATATTTAATGAAACATGCAAGAATATATATATATACGATAAGTCCAGCTTATTTTCCTGCTTACAATTACTGCAGTAGAGACTATGACAGTGATCAGAAAGATACGTAAATGTTTCAATGCATTTCCTTGAGACTGGCGCTGCTCGCAGCAAGCGAATATGGTTTAGCGACAACTTCCTGATGCGTGAAGTTAAAAACATAATGATGCTCGACAGAATATTCAGGTCGGATGTTAGTTTGTTGATCCATTAATCATTATTTTTATTTTTCTAACAGCTTAGAATGTTGATATCTGGTTATGACATTTTTAACTTAAGATTCTTTTGATGTTCGCGGTGTTTCATTACATATGTATCTCACTCACAGGGCACCGGTCTACAGGCCTGAATGCAAACCACTCTTCAGTCCAAAAACGTTTCTCTTTCGTATTGTGCTGAAATGTCGTCCTATTGATCTTTGTACACTTCTACGCACTTTTGATGTTCCTTTCAATTATTCCGCTCAGTCAATAGCTACTCCTTTAATATATCGACATCTGAATCCTCTAGCATGAGATGTTTCTTTTCAGAGAACTGTGAAGCTTTATTATTTATTCAAACTATATATTCAACTGTTATTCTAGGCATCATTGGTGTTAACGTCTGACTTCAAGCTTCATGTTAATAACGTTTGATGGAGAGAATTGATACCATAGCTAGTCTGAAATACATATTCGTTTACTTATCTGTTCCAAATTGCTCTAAATTGCTCTACTCAATGGTGAAGTTGAAGAATAACAGTATCAATCAGATAAAACATGCAACTGTATAGTCTATAGCACTATTTCGCAACTAAAACTGAGCTTTTGTTTCTTTGTAACTTTTCGATTAAAATTTAAAAGATTGTATGATTTCATTGTCATTACAAATTCTATGTAATTATATTTCATTTTACTACAACTTTACTACTGTTGTGTCTACGGATATATTATTGATTCAATTGGTTGACTAGGTCATTCATAATTTACTTGAAATATTCAATCATTGATTTTCAGATAAGAAGTGATTCTTGCTGATCATACAGTTCCCTTAAATTGTTGAATTAGACTTGAGAGAAGCACAAGGCTTCACCATTCACGTATATGTAAGTATTCAATCATTTCCTTTTTGCATGTCATATTCATGAAGATATTGACTCCTTTCAATTTGGTTTTTCTCCTATTAAGTTGAAAAGTTAATCTTGCTCATTTTAGACTTGTCAGTTCAAATAATGATTCTCTCTCTCTCAAAATTCAAAATTCAAGAGTTTATATTTCATGAATGAAATTACCCGTATTATGGTACATGCTTATGAAAGCACAAATGATCATCACCAGAGTTCTAATGGCATAATGAGATGCCTGACTGGAACACAGGAACATATGATGATGGATGATGTTCAGAGGATGTTACATAATGATGATGCGTAAGTGAGAAAATGACAACATGGAATCTTGCTATTCATAGCATGCATTGTGGCATAGTAAGCATAACGAAGGAGAGGCGACTTCATGCATCACTTTGAATTGTCAATAGTACATAATTATATATCAGGTCAAATATATAAAATATTGTAAATCAATGTTTGATGTCAACGATGAAGTTATTAATTTTCATAGTTTATTTTTAATCAGCAACTTCACTACCCATCACACTTATTAATTTTTGAATGGCGGAGATCGGTCAAGCATGTTATACACATATCACAAGTCTCTAAACTATATATTAATAATAATCATAGCAATTCAGCGATGTCCTAAATGTGTTATATGATTGCAACAACATCACTGATGCTGTTTTATCTTTATCTATATCTATACTAAGAACATAAAGGAAGTATTTTTCATCTGGAAATCAAATCGGAAATGATTATGAAGATGTTGAAAAGATATGATTAGGACCGATCTCCGCGAGCAGTTGATATTTGGACGACAACGCTTTGACTGGATTTCATTGCTATCTCGACTTGACATTGTTGCTGATGACCATTAGTCAAATCTTGCTGCATTTACTATTGAAGCGGTGATTAAAAGTTGCAAAGTTCTTTGTTACTTCATATTTCTCTAATTTACAATTTTGCTACCTATTGTTATAGTCTTGATTTTGGTTTGTTCACTGTGATATCGATAGACATGCAAGAGAGATGGAAAGTTCTGATCCGAAATTGGAAGATATCAATGACATTCTAGACCAGTGGTGCGCAACCTGCGGCCGCAGCAGAGGCAAATTGCGGCCGTGACATTGAGAAGTAAATGAAAAAGAATATTGTACATTTATATTGCAAATATTTCTGGATTTCAAAGCAATCGAAAAACATTCGTCAGGAAAAATGCGCGCTCGCAGGCGCGATGAAGGCGTTCAAGCAGTTCGATAACTCATGAATAGAATATTTTAGGGAAGTTACATTCATGTGCATTCATGGCTAGAGTCATCCGCTAAAGCAAGGGTTCCCAACCTTTTCATGTTGCGTGCCCCAAAGCAGAAAATTATAGGATTTTCATTATTCCGCATAGGTCTACTCTCACTTAACATATAAAGAATAGCAAGAATTCAATCATACTAAAATTTGATTATACGTAGAAATATACGAAATTCGCAATTGAATAACACAAAAATGTGTAACACAAGCGCAGTGAAAGCCATGCTCCAAAATCAATCAAGCTCTTTTTTTGCTTTTAATCATTACTATGGCGGAGAATCCGGATTCATATACGTATGTGGTTGGGGTCGAGTTGGTGGTCGCTAATTAGGAACGGTTGCTTCAAGGCCAGATGATGACAATCCAATGAGGAATGTGCACAAAGTTTAGCAGTTCAACTGACCCATGATCAGAAAAGTAAAGAAAGTAAAATTGAAATTTAACAAATCTCCCATGCTTGCCCTTCAAAATTCCTTCGCGTACCCCACGTTGGGAACGCCTGAGATAAAAGGAACAAAAGGGACAGTTGTAGTTTGCTCGAATTGCTCGCGCGCGCTAGCTTCTAGTCCATAACCTGAATAAGAATGTCTGCTAGATCATTTTCTGCAGCGGTAGTGTTGTGTGCTGTGTGAAATAGCGGATTGAATCGAAAGATTTTGTAATTTCTTTACGAGATATTGTATTTCTACCTATTTAGATTTTGCGTATTTTCATAAATAAAATATGTTAAAATTTCAGTTGTGTTTATATCTGACATTTATCATTAATTTCAAGGCTCACGTTTTGGGTTGCGAAAGAACTGTATGACTAGTTAGATAGCCATAAGATACCTTATGGCTTCAAAAATAACGCAAGGTAGGCACCCTTATATACGAGGCTCTATAAATATGTAGGCCAATATACGAGTGAATCCCCAGAATAGACGGGCTCTGTGATGAATGAATGAATTTTGTATGGCCCGTGATTCCTTTATATTTCAGTAGCTTAGTATTGTGCCTTCTCCTTTGGTTGGAAAACCATGCTTTCAACTTTTCAAGTGCTGATAACACCTTAGGCTTAAAATCTTTTCGGGTCAAAAATGACCGTCAGTCGTATATGGGTTAACTTACTAACTCCTTCTTTACAAAGTAGGCCTTTATGCAATTTTCACTGCTTCATTCATCAGGGGAAGCTAATTTGAGTGGTGGAATATAAAAAGGATTGGCCATTGACCTAGTTGCTTGCACACATATTAAGTGCAGCCGTGATTCTTTCGGCCTTCGAAATGGCTGCCGAAAAATGCGAAAGGTTGCGCACCTCTGTTCTAGACCGTTAACTAAAGCGTTGGCTATTCACATATCTATGTATTTCGTGCATCTTTGTGTGTCAACATCTGCCCTGACTAATAAAAGGGCGGCTGGAATTGCATTGTTTTTCATTATTCATTATTTCTGATATCTATGCAACTTGAAACGTATTTGGTTAATGAATTCAATTGTCTCGGTACAAGCTTGTCCATCAAAACATAGAAATCTGGTCGATTGACATTCGTTAAAAATGGAATACGCAATTCCCTTACTTCATGACATCGAGGACATGCCACAATAAAGTGATACAAATCTTCTAAACAGTTATTATCACAAAAGCTGCATTCATCGTATTCTCTTCGCTTTTTGTATATTCCAATTTCAGTTGCTAAGCCATGGTTTCCAGTTCTGAATTTTAATATCAGATTCATATTGAATTTTAAGCTATGGCAGTGCAGACAGCTGTTCCTTCCACATTCAAATCTACTTAATTCCAAGTATCTTAGTCCTCTATGACTGTGCTTTGCTGAATCAGTCCATGTCTCTCGAAAGTAATCTTTCAATCTTATATTAACCACTTTGTTAAAAGTTTTCTTCTTCATTATGCGATTATCAATCAAAATGTGTTAGGTTAAGTTTCGTCAGCAGTTCTTGCAATCTCCAACACCAAGTTCTTTTATAAATCTCGTTTACACTGCTATTAATTGTATGGAACATTCCATAAATATAGCTTTCTATTCATTCTTTGTATTTTATTCCAATATCTTAATGCTGATTTGTAGAGGTGGAATTCGATAGGTTTTATTCCGAATTCGCCAATAAGGCAGTAATTCGGTGTGGATAATTTGAGGTGGAAATGTGACTTATAGAATTGGTTTTGAATTTTATTTAGTTCCTCTTTTATATTGTAAAACAGGAATTCACCACAATATCTCATTTTCGAAAAAGTAAGTGTCTCAAAAGTATCATTGATTATATTGCCTTGAACCTGACCGAATTCCTT
>CAJQUW010015262.1:0-23624 GCA_907163375.1 Prostheceraeus crozeri
CATTTTTATAATATAGTCCTGCATTAATTATTATTTTCTACATTTATCACAATATGTTATTCCGACAATAACTAATAAGTTATATCTTCTGTTACGAAGTTTACACAAAAATGCAATTATTGTGTTATGCAATGATGCGTGAATTGTGCATTCATCAAATTCCCCAGTACCTTCCTTATATGTTATAATGGTGAAAAGATTAAATAAACAACAATGTACATGTATAATGTAGCACACTTGCTTTATTTCAATGCTTATTTGGATAGTTTGTTTTGTTTCCTGATATCCGCTTCGTGTTTCTGATCATTTTCTTTGCGAATAAAACCTGACAATATTGTTGTGGCTAATCTTTGAACGATTCCATCCTTTTTTTCAAAATTAAAATAAGTGTCATGTAAAATGGTGAGACAATACACCAAACGCTTCAGACAAAGATGTTTTGTTGGATGTTGATAAGAAGCTGTATGAGCGCAAACAGTAGTAAAATAACTCTTTTGGTTAATCCTAGATTAATCATAGATATCCCTGCTGATATCTATCTGTCACATTTAAACTGAAAAAGGAAAATAAAGCAAATTAATTATCCCTATTTAAGTAGAAAATAATTTATGGTTTTGGTTTGTATGCTTTTAAATCCCGAGAGCCGACGGCTCGAGGGATTTAAGTATATACAACCCAGAAAACCATACTTTATGTAATGGATAGAGGATGGCTATGCGATTCTCTGGGATATAGAGAAGGAAATTATTTGATGGATCCCGAAGGCTTCAGCCCGAGGGATGTATCAAATAATTTCACGAGCTATGTCAGAGAATCGTATAGCTATCCTCTATCCGATATAAAGTATGCCAGATTATTAGGACCATAGATGTCCGTGATAAAATCCCTCTCTACCAAGAATTTCCCTGGGAACAGATTTTATTAGATATAGAAGGGATTCTGAAATACGATTCTACAACTATGCAATAATCTGGTATACTTTATACCAGAACTAAACCATGATCAGTTTCCGGGATTTATATAAAAAATAAATCCCGGGACCATAGCGAGTCGACTTTTAGCAGTGAAAGTTCTATGATGCTTCATTTACATGATAAAAATTTCCACAATGCTTTGGTAATTATTGCTTAGAGACTTAGTTGATTTTCAAACTTCTTCCTTTACACTTTCTTCTTTACACTTTGCTTTTACATCACTTGGCAGTTCCAGGCTCCGTGGTCGGTGAAATGTGGTAGACGCTGCTCAACTCAATGAAATGGACAGAAAACAAAGTTAAAGGGTTATTGGATGCGAAAATGAGAGTGGCTTGACTTTATTCTTCAATCGTGTTCCTTTCCGTTGTCATTTGGATGAAAACTAAAGATGCTTTAAAATAGATAATGGAAAAGTAATTGGAATTTTTGACAGCAATTGAATATGGGTTTCTTTTATGGAAAATTCACTATCACATTAATTGTTGAAATCAGCTATTCAATGAAAGCATGACTGATTCGGTTGGCCAGTCGGCACCAATCGGAGCACTAATCTCTACGGTGTCGACCAAGTGCTTTCTAGCCATGAACTAATAAATATTTCTTATGCACCTGTCAATACCGATTTCTTTCGAAAGACATGCAGATTATTCCAGGAAAACATGATTAATGCATGATATTCGTCACATGATGGTAGACGACGCTTATTGAAAGTGCTTACAAGATTGAGCAAATTTTTTAGTACACATTTTTCAACCAAAACTACGCGGTAAATTAGAAAAACATTGTATTTTCACAATGATTAATGTGGTTGTTGAGAAGGAAATGGAAGAAAGCGCAAAATATCATGGAGTAAATGTTGCTAATACTGAAATAATTCACATCTTCTACCGATTTTGAGGACATTATATGTTTAAAGAATCTTAACTTCTAATTGAGCTTGAAGCCACACGACTTCATGAGTTTTTTTTGATGGCTAAAAGCCACTATTGACACCAAAAATAGCTGCGTTTAGAACGCACATTAGCACAATCAACTGAAAAATACTGGATCTACATGTATATACGAGTACATGGAAAGCATA
Source organism: Prostheceraeus crozeri (assembly GCA_907163375.1). Classification (NCBI taxonomy): domain Eukaryota; kingdom Metazoa; phylum Platyhelminthes; order Polycladida; family Euryleptidae; genus Prostheceraeus; species Prostheceraeus crozeri. The sequence continues at coordinate 2,056 of CAJQUW010015262.1, forward strand.
AATTCACACATGATTCAGTTCTGCACCCTTGTCAGTGACTTAGACGCTAGTCATAGCTTCTGATGTAGTCCTATATCTTCGCATATTTCTTCGAGACAAGACCAAAATGATGGACTTCTGCAAAGTGCTATAGGTAGTATATTTGTGTAATAGATAATGCATAGATTTGAGGTCATTATTGCTATAATTACCGAGAGCCGAAGGCTCGAGGTTATTATGACAAATAATGACCGAAGAAATCTATGCATTATCTGTTATAACCCTGTTATATCTGTTTACCAGGTTCATAATTTCCAAGCAGGAAAATATTTACCTGCTTCGTGGAACTTGTTAACCTGTGGACATAGAAAGCCTTGCAAAATCATGCATTATAATATACTATTATTTATAAGAATAAATCCCGGAAACATAGCCCGTCGACTTTTCATAGTGAAAGTTCTATGATAGTTCAATACATGAAAATTTCCACAATGCTGTGTTAATTATTGCCTAGAACTTGAGTTGATCTACAAACTTCCTTTCTTCTATTACATCACTAGGTAGTTCCAGGCAAGGTTGGGTCTTGGGTCTTGGGTTCACTCTTGGGTTTTGGGTAGTCTTGGGGTGCGGACCCAAGAGAGAGCTTGGGTACCCCCCAAGAGTGAGAACCCAAGAGTAAAGAAATTCACCATGAATGATCACTTGCGGTTTTCTTGGAAAAATTCTACCTAAGTATATGACCACATCATGTCATGGCAAGTCATCTACATGCAAGCTCACATGTATGTGCATGCAAATATGCAACCTACTTCAACCACACGATTGGTCTTTCTATGATAAAACTGAACTATCATCAACTGTGATATAGACCTACCGCAAATGTCTATCTGATAGTTTGTTTAATTAGCTTTTTAAACTATGCTTTGATTACCTATGACTTCGTTGTGAATTTAATCCATTATGCTAGATGTAATGCATATTGTGTTAGACGGAATTTTGTATATATCATTTTGCGTGAAATAAAACAAATAATAAATGAAAAAATGCAAAGCATTAAACCAATACCTGTATAACGCTTATGCTGTCAAATTGGTAGCCTACAACAATTCGTAGATAACTTGCTTCATATAGTCTCTTGTATTGAAAGTTAAAAACTTCGGCCTATATTATTTATTCTACTATTAGGCTACATGTATTAGAAATAGAAAGATATCAGTATCATTTAATGCACTGACATTCTTTGATGATTTCTTCTAACGATTAGTAAAAATATCGTTATATCTACATTTGTGCTATTTGTATCTTATGCGAGGCCTATGTTATGTGTGCTTCGTTTCTCGATCAGACGTGTTGTAAAGAATGTAGCTTAGTCATGCATGTTGTTCTAATTAGGAAATTATTAGCCTGTAGACGTAATCAGGGCTGATGATATTTAGCCCAGAAAAAACATATGCCGATAATTAAAACATATAGCTGGATATTAATATGGCCTCAATTCCGCGATATCAAATTCATGTAATAAATAGTAATTGATATGATATGATTAGATAGATATTAATTGGATAGCAATATGTACAATATGGTATGATTCAAAATATCTTCATGCAATTTTAAATCTCAATCAAACATTTTCTGGAAATTGTTCTGCTCCACTTCATTAGAGAAATAGCCACACTTGGGTTCAATCTTGGGGGGCACCCAAGATTTTGACACAAGATTAATCTTGGTCTTGGTCTTGGGGGTACCCAAGCCCAAGTTTGGACCCAACCTTGTTCCAGGCTGCCATGGTCAGTGAAATGTGGTAGACACAACTCAACTTAATGAAGTGGACAGAAAGCAAATGGTTATTAGATGCGAAAACAAGTGGATTGACTTCATTCTTCAATCGTGTTCATTCTTCAATCAATTGTCATTTGAATCAAATATCACGATACTTTAAAATAGATTATGGAGATGTAATTGAAATTTTATTAACAATTAAATATGAGTTCTTTTTTTGGAAAACCATCACATTAATTGTTGCAATTGACTATTCAAATGAAAACATGACTGAACTGATTTATGAATTTATCAATCGGAGTACTAATCTTTAGGTGTTTGCCAAGTGTTTTCTAATCATGAACCGGTAGATACTTCTTGCGCACTTGTTGTGTTGGTGCCATAAACGATTTCTTTTGGAGTACATTCAGATTATTTCAGGATACAATGATAAATCTATAATATTTGTCACATAATGGTTGACGACGTTTATTGAAAGTGCTTGATAGAGTTTGAGTACATTTTTCAACGAAAGCTTCCTGGTAGATCAATGAGATGAACATTATATTTTCACAATGATTAATGTTGTTGTTGCGGATGGCCTACAGTCGTAGCCTCACCCGCCTCCACCACTTCCAATACGCCAGCACTTCCCGAGGTCTGGAACAAAGAAAAGAAACGTCATTACCAACATTCACACCCCAAACCAACTACAAACTGACCCTCATCCCTTCCCCCGCCCCCCCACACATTCCATGATGTGTTCCATCCCCTCCGCCACTTCCGCGCTCCTCCTACACATCCTCGACCCTTCCAACCCTATCCTCTTCCGGTAGCTTCCCACCTCCAAAGAGTGTCCCTTCCTCAACCGGGCCATGCTCACCATGTCCTCCCTGGAACATTGAGCCTCCACCGCACGATTTATGCCGCTGTCGTAAACGGACCGACAACGCTCGTGCTCCCATTCCCTAATGTTGTTGCCGTTGCCGTTGTTGGCTCAGGCTGGACTCACCCGCCTCCACCACTGGCAGTACTGCAGAGCCTCCTGCGGTCTACAACATAAAGCAGACAAACTATGAGTTGAAATCTTTAACTCAGCACGGTTCCTTACGGTTCCACATCGACGACAAAAACCGGACCCATCCATCCCAATTCTCTTTCTGTGCGCCCCCAACTCAAGAGAGTGTCCAGATCTTAATCGGGCCATACTCACTCTGTCTTCCTGTGACCAACTACTCTCAAAATTGTGCTTCACACCCTTACCATGCACCTTCCCACATCTTTCATGCGACCATACACCAACTACTTACCGTTCTTCAACCAACTCTTGACCACCTCATAGAAGCACTCTGCCTCTTCTTGGTCTTCACTCCCAGCTCTGTTAGCCGACTCATCCGCCCACTCATAATGTTGTTGTTGAGAAGGAAATGGAGGAAAGTATAAAATTTTTAGATCATGAGGTAAATGCTTGCTGATGCTGAAATAAATCACATCTTCACCGATTTTTAGGACATAGCATGTTTGAAAGAATCTGAACGTCCAATTGAATTTCAAGCCGCACGGCTTCATGACTTGTTTGCCGATTATTCTATAAGAGTCCCTCTTGACACCAACATTAATTCTGTTCACGACACACATTGGCACTATCAAATGACAAATAATGGATCCACTTGATTCAATTCTACACCTTTGTCAATAACTTTGACGTATGTCATAGATTTCTGAGGTAGTACTAAAATTTTTCATATTTCTTCGAGGCAAAACTTAAGTTATGGATTGGATTATGTAACAAGTGGTGTCATTTTTAACATAGTCCGAGCCATTACCTTGGATGAATTATAATAGGAATATTGCCATAGTTTTATCGGACAAATAATGCAGATATCCTCTGACGCTAACGCGTCCTCGGATAATCTGCATTATTGTCCTCTAAACTATGACAGTATTCCTATATTAAGGACGGCAGTGTGTATGTAATGGATAGAGGATGGCTATGCAATTCTCTGGGATATGTGTATAATAAACTATGTTTAATTCTGATTCTGCGGAATAGAAAGTCCGAGGATGAAATATAATTGGACGAGGCGTAGCCGAGTCCAATTATGTTTTGTCTGAGGACTTTCTATGCAAAATCAAAATTAAACATAGTTTATTTTACTTAATTCACCTTAACTTTACATAGAACCTTAATAGAAATGATAGGTCTAGAGATGTCCATGGTCATTGAATGGACTCCTAGATATGCAGCAGCTAGACTTACTACATATCATGCCATGGTCTATGCAACCTTATATCTATAGACTTTGGATCAAATTTCAAATTTTCTAGGCTTGCATAGACTATAGCTAACATTTTTCATATCATCTCTGAGAAGGTAGTAAACAGGTAGCCTACACAGAATGGAAGAAGAACTGAATGAAAGATTAGATGATTTACTGAATATAAATTTTGACGAATTCGAGTTTGATGAGGACATGTTTCAAATGACACAACCACGAAGATCAACGTTATCTCATCAACAATCGCATGAAGAACAATCACCAATACAAGCACCAAATATTATTGCTTCGCGTTTTGCAAATTTGTCAAAAGAAAATCAGGAACAACTTATTAGTGCAAGAATACCAGAATCGACAATTTTGGGCATCGAAACTATTTTTGCAGTGGCATAAAGAGAGACAAGAACTGATATTGAATAATAAAAAACAAGGACTATTGGTTTTAAAGGAAATACATGAATGGACGGCTAGTGACTGGAATCTTTTGTTAAAAGAATTTTTATTGGAAGTAAGAAAAGAAAATAAAGAAAAATACACTGCATCATCCCTTAAAGATTTGTTTTCGATGCTCCAGCATTACTGTCAAAACACACTGAAAGTCAATATCAACTTTTGGACTAACGTTGACATGTTGCAAGCAAGAGAAGCATTGGATGCAAGCATGAAGGATTCCACCAAGAATGGCAAAGTGTCTGGACTTCATGAAAGCGAGCCGATATCACACAAAATGGAGCTTGATCTTTGGAGCAACGGCATGTTAGGAACTCATGAACCAAAAACATTGCTGTTTCCACTTATTTACTATACAGGGAAACATTTTGCAATCAGAGGAGGAACTGAACTGCATCGATTACAAATCCAGCAGCTGAGTTTGAAATTTGAAAACAATGAAGAAGTTCTGCATTTCGTTGAAAATACAAATACGAAGGCAAGGAATGGCGGCATTAGATCAAGACCAAAACCGATCAGGAATTTACAATGCATGCACACAAATAATCATGAGCGCTGTCTTGTTTGTATATGGAAACTTTATGCTTCAAAACGACCGGAAGACTGCCATACGAATAATGTTTTTCTGACGTGGTATCGCAACGAAGACAGTATCAAAATGGGGAGATGGTATCAAAAGGCAGTGTTGGGAAGACATACACTTGACGGCATTGTCAAAACATTGACCAACACTGTTCAAACATCGGGAAACTACAGCAATCAGTCTCTACGTAAAACAACAGCGACAACACTTCACAAGGCTGGAGTTGAACGGGCAGACATCGCAAAAGTGACAGGGCACAGCTCAAGTGCAATTGAAAATTACATTCGGCTGGATTCCAATGACCATTCCAGAATAACACAAGCCATTCACAGTGGTGGTCAAGGTGATAGACGTGAGGTGGAGCACAATTCAGAATCATTAAGATTTAATGGGCCGACTGAGAAGAAGATGCGCATTCGAGCAGATGGTGAAAGAAACTTCGTTGAAATTACTTTTCATTGAGATTTAGAATTATCATTACCATAGCGTTCTCGATTGATAAAATGTTGTATAATCAGGCCTGGTTTTCAAATTCCAGTCCAATTAAACGAATAATGGGACTGATTTGCAGTTCTACGGGACAATTAGCTTTCTAGGAAGATGCCGATTAAATCATAGTAATACGAGTTAGAGTGAATTAAAGAGAGGGAAATTATTTGATGAATCCCGAGAGCTTTAGCCCGACGGATATATGAAATAATTTTACGAGCTATGTGAGAATCTTTTAGCTATCCTCTATTCGTTATAAAGTATACCAGATAATTAGAACCCAAGGAGGTCTAAATATCTACAATTATAGATATCTAGACCTTCTTGTAAGAACCATAGATTTCCGCGATATAATCCCTCTCTACCAAGATTTTCGGTGGGAACAAATTTTATCAAAATATGGATAGGATTCTGAAATACGATTCTACAACTATGTAATAATCTGGCATACTTTATGGAAAGTTAGTAAAATAAATCCCGGAAATCGCAAGAATATATACCAAAAATATCGAAAAGGTCTAAAATACAACCCGGAAAGCGACATGGTAATGGTTAAAGGAGGCATCAATCCTTGTGATACAAAACTTTTCTCTCTCTCTCTTCATTATGCAATTTTGTGCAAATAGGTGGTGGCATTTTGAAGATCAACAGTACATAGAAAAATGGGTTGGAGTTGCATGCACAGTTGAATATATGTTTACTAACATAGAGGGAGTGATAATTCTCATGCCTTACTTGTTGACGGTGCACTCGAGCTCTTGCGGGCTCTGTTTGGCTGATGTAAGTGGCTCTACATCCTACACATTACAGGGCATAAATTATGTTTCTTGAATTACAGGTCATATTCTATTTGATTTGAAAATGTCATTGTTCTCCATTTTTCTCATATTTGAATATTTTCCCGATTAACAGATTTACAGCATTCACATCGCTTATCATAACATTTCTGCACACCATTTGTTGCCATTCGATTACGTCTTGCTAATAAATTCAATAGAGATCTCTGTTGTTGATGGTAAGGTCTTCATCTGTATTTTTGAATTTTGAGGTAAATTCTAAGATTGAAAAGGATGGAGTAGTGATTTCATTAAACACGTCAAGATTATTAGGATTGAAAGTTTTCACATTTAAAATCACGTCATCATCAATAGTGCGGTGAGCGTTTGGACGTGTTAATGCACATTTCTTCAAGTTTTTTTGTTTAACATTTTCGTTTGATACTATTCTGATTATGCGTTTCGCAAGCACATACGGAATGTTCCGCAAGACATGTATTGGATGACCAGAATTGAACGAATCACAGGTTCATCTTCATACGTCAGATACGGCTATGGGCACTAAAGTGGTCCCAACCTATGCTTCACTATCCTTATGGTATACAGTATATTGAAAAGAAAATGTATACTTTCATTCAAGAACTTTTAGCTACACAATGTTATGAACTGTTTCTTTTTTTTGGCCGAAGTAAGTAAGTAAATGAGCAATGCATTTATTGAAAGTAAATAGAAATCAAGAATACAAACACAGAGAAATAGCAAATCAGCTGGAACTTACATGTAAAATGATCACTGTCTGCAGGCTTTGACAAATACCGGTGTATACGACAATAATAGAAAAGTCAGATGTCAGCAGCGTTATCAATCATACAACACCAGATAAAAAATGAATTCTAACACTAGACGTTAAAAAAAATGCGGCAAGCAAAAATTTCCAGTACTAGGGATTTTTGGAGGCACATTTTCAGGTAAAGGATGATCTGCACACACTCACAAAAGTAACGGTATAATGACAGCTGCACAACGGTAGTATCCGTTAGATGCTAGAAGAATAACGTTAGTACATGACGGAATGATGTTAGATTAATATACCTAACGCCAAATTATCCTAACGGATTTTAGAATTTACAAATAACGTTATCAAATAATAACGCTAATGATAATTAAAATAGCGTTATGAAATAATAGGTTTTCAAATGTTTAATAACGTTATCAAATTGGCTTTAGTGATGTTTTGAAGTTTTAATTGTTATCGTTGTTGAAAGTTTCTACATATATATAGGCCTAGACATGTTGTTATTTATCGTTTAAGAATATAACGACATGATTGCATTCATGATGTTCCCGGTGAAAAAAAATCGTCGGCGATGCCTCGTCAATTAGTCGGGCAGTGTCGGCTGTCAACCGTATCGGCGCACCGAGTGAATGCCGACACAGGAGTTGTCGGTACCCATCGGCTAGGTGACGGCTGCGCCGACATGATGATTAGAAAATCGGGAAGTATCGGCATGTTCTCCCTATATGCCGACAGTAGCTATAGCCGGACCAATATTATCAAATCTCGTCCACTCCAATTCGTATGATCTATATAACTCAAACACTGCTGTGATTTACAACAGAAAGACTCCTGCTGCGCTCGAGGAGCATAGTCAGCACATTCTGCTTCTTTGCAAGTGGCACAGATGAAAGACAAAAAGGCAACCTCTTGCAAAAAGGATTACAGAATTCCTCATACCAGATATCAGGACCACATTTCCGACAGCATGTGGTAAGTTAAGATATCAACACATGTCTACATATAGCGGCAGATATGGGTCAACAGTTCTGTCTCCGTTCCTTGTATTTTCTTTTTGAGTGATTCAAAATGTAGATAGAATTACATGGAAATTCACAGAACATCCTGACAAAAAGAAAAACGCATGTTAATGTATTAGATGTGTATACAATCCTACATTAACACAGCCTGATTTTAATCGGTGCATTAATCTGTTGCACATTCTTCGCTGCAGCGCAGAAAATGTTGCTAGTACTCTAACGTAACGAGAAAGCAAATTAAAGGAAAAAATTCTTTCGAAAGTTGAAAACCCTGCTCAGAACACATTGTTGCGTTGTTTTCAGTAGCCGTTTATCTGTCTATTTTCGCTTTCTCCGAACGACCGTGAATTAGGGTAATTCCTTTTGAAAGAGGAATAGAGCTTCTTCCAACCTTCTATTTCTAACCATTGTCGGATGTCTAGGGCACCGGGATATGCAACTCCTAAATTTTCACGAATATCCCACAGTCTATACTATAGAGTGAAGACTGATAGATTTCATTGTTCGATAGCGCAAAGCGCATTTCAATGCGCTGCTGTTGACGGGAAGTTTCATACAGGACAGCACAACAGTGTGTGCACACGCAGTCATAATACTGCCTTTGTCCTTCGATTCCCTCCTCACAGTAATCTGCCGAATCTGCATGCAAATATGTGAGGCTAGCGTCATCTGATTGATCGATACGTTGCTATAGCATCAAGTTGGTTAGCTTGTCTCAAAGCATGTCATTTATGCGTGTGCCGGCACACGGAGTGCAGCCAGTCTACGATAATAAACAGCAAGTGCACATAAAGCACATCAGATCAACGAATGTGCATATATCGTTTTTTGCATTTTCTCATGACCAAACTCTTCGCGACAAATGGATAAGAGCAATTGAACGAGAGGATGTCGATAATTTTGGCCAAAGAAGCGTTTTCGTTCCAACCTTGTCTTCGCGAATTTGTTCTGTATTTTCTCGAAAATGATTTGATCAAGACAGGTCAACAATTCAAGATCATCTAAGCGTCCAAGAAAAGAATTGAAACTATTGCAACTCAAATCTTTGGCAGTTCCCAGTGTTTTCAACAACTTTCCATCATACTATACCTCGGCATCTTCATCAAATACACTTCATCCTTCACTTAACAAAAGAAGAATCAACGACAGCGGCTCGCATGGAAGGAGAGAACACAAGAATGGAAACTTGATAATTCGAATTCCCAAGGATGATATCACCGATTTCGAGGATCTCTTAAGGTAAGGTCAGACATGAGAGAAGAACCTGATAGTTGACCTCGAATTACCAATGTTAGCTGCGAGAGGCCGGTCAGACTGGAGAGAGGGCTCTCATGAAAAGTGCTACCCCTCATTCTCACGCGTCGCCCTTCGACTTATTTCTGACTTTGCGAGTGACTAGAAATGTACCTGAGAGCTCACTCGCAAGCCTTGTCACACTGTACCTATGAGGTAGCGGATATTTCGAAGAACGCTTCTATAATTAGCTTCAAACACAACTAGCAAGTTGTGTTGCGGTCAGACTGTGCGAGAGTTAGCTGATAGTAGCTCCCTTCAGCCATTTCTTCATATATCGTCATGAAGGATAGACGGCAGCAAGCTGCGGCTATTATCACCATTCTGCGAAAAAGATCATCGACAAAACGGAGAAGTTGCTGGGTTCGTGAATGGATTTCGGAACGGACTAAATACGGTGCTTTTCACTCTCGAGTGCCTGAATTGAAGCTGACTGACAAAAATGGTTTTAGAAATTTCTTTCGAATGAGCAGCACAGAATTTGAAGAATTGATATGTTTGATTGGACCCAACATTAGTAAAATGGATACACACCTTCGCGAGTCCATCCCAACTAAAGAAAGGTTGGCTGTTACGCTGCGCTTCCTCGTTACCGGTAAGTGTTTTTTTTCACTTCATTGCGGTTTCCAAGTAACCTAGACCTACGTTAGCCCGTTTTGAAAAGTAGAGCATATCGCCCTTTCCCTAGATCCAGCCGACAAACACTCAGACTTTTTCATTTCCCCATGGCTAAATAGATATACATAAATATGTATGAGTTCATGTGAAGGAAAAGAAACATGAGCAAACTTGATGATTAGATGAGGTTTGCAGACAATCTATATAGCCGTACAATTCATAAAGACCCCTACATGTAGCTCGTCGAGTTGATGTAATTTTTGGTATTAATTAATGTAGTTTCCACTCGAAATAACATAGATATAGTAGAGAGAAACATCCTCGCGCAGCTCTGCGAACATTTGCCGAGCTTCACAAATTATCGTTGATGTCCCCGGGTTGAAAAAACTTGGTATTATTGTTAAAAAGTTTCTGTTTTTTCTACTTGCTACAATTGCTAAATTTGTTATATTTTTTGTATGCACTGCTAGTCGTAAGAAATGTTTTGTTAAATTCTTGAAAAAAAATATTAAAACATACAAATGCTGCATTTGCTTGACTTCATAATTACTTTAATCAAAATTAGTAAATACTAATAATAGTAAATAGATGAAGAATTTAGATGATAGGCCTAATGATTCTGTATCACACTAAATAATCTGACACTAATATAAAATAACTGAGCCGTTATCTTGCATTGTAAGGCATTATTTTGCCACATCTTTAAAAACATTATCCGTTACGTCGAAGAAATAACAAATTATCATGGTTTTCATAATACCGTCTTTTCCTAATAGGGGCCTAACGGTTTATGAAATAACGAATAAAAGTGGTGCTATTTTTAAATCTGACATAGAGTAAATTCGGGAGGAGGATAATGCACCTTTATTGCTAATCATCGGTACAGCGTGCCGTCTTACATCCATTAATAACACGACAGCAGTAAAAACTGTCGTGTGCTGTTCTCATAATTATATAAACAAGGATTCCGCTGTATTCAATCAACACTCAAAAGTGCATATCAATCAGAAGTGCTGTCCAGCCACAGATTTAGAGCGTTAGCAAGCGAAGTGATAAATACTTTTGATACATTTGATAAATACTTAAAATTTTTATGAACGTGTTGTCAAGGATGGGGCAAGCCGGGTCATTAATACGACTTTGATGTATGTGGAGGAGGGAGCAGCAGTAGGCCTACCCTTTTGCTCTGAGAACACGATCGGGAGTCGGAACTCTCAGAAAAGTTGAACCGCGTTCTACTTTTGCTGATAGATCGTGGAAATCTCATTCAGAGCTATCAAGGTAGTACACACTAGAGAGAAACTTGGAGTTGAACTAGCAGGCATTCTAGCAGTCTGTAGCAGAAGTCTCTATCAAGACGCTGTCACACTATCTCTCAACTAACCGAGCGCCCCGCTCCGGTCGCCCCTCATTAATGACTGCCAACAAAGTTAGTAGCTCGCAGGAGGGTGTCAGACTACGTTTAGTTACTCGCAGTAACATTTTGATTGACATTAGAAATCCGCCTTGGAATCACTAATTCTGACTGCTGATTGGTTGACTGCCTCACTCTCAGCTTCTAGCTCTCATGTCTGACCGTACCTTTAGATTGGCTTCCTTCAATAAATCTCCCAACAAATTACACATATATTACGACTTCCGAGTGCGCAGTGTTTTCTCATTTTTCTTCAGAATCATTTAGCAATAAATTGTCTCCACATTTTCAAAGTTTCATTCGTATATTTCATGATTTGTCATTTGACTTCTACATCGATGGAATCGGGATACATGGCAATCGATTTTATTATCTCTTGGAAGCGAATGACACAATCTAAGAAACGGAATTGACTAATTTATGCAAAATGTAAGTCATCGCTGTGACTCGAACAATCAGGTTGTTAATAGGTAAGCTGATCTATAACTATTTCTTTCTCTCCATCGGTTGTTAGTTATAATTTGTACAGGATTTAGTAATTCTATTATTGTACGCATAGGTCTATCACTGGCAATATTTGTTCAGAAATAAAGGCGTTCCACATTTTACATCGTTAAGCTTATCCTGATGTTATTACAATGACATGATAATTAGCATTTTTCATGATGAATTGATGACAGTCTATTATAACACGTCTACTCATTACCTAATGTGCCTCTAGAGAAGTAAAACCCACTTCATAAATCACAATTTTTAAACATGAAATCGTGTTGATGAAGAGATGAAGCCCGCATGAGATGAACAGTCAAATGAGTATTCATCGCATTGTTCATCGAGATACGTCAACGTTTAGTGAAAATGTGTGATTATGACATTAAAAATCTGCTTGATTGCTTACATCGAATAGCTGCCATTATTAATTCAAGTTAAACTGCTTTTGGTTGTGAGTCACTCGCGTATTTGTTACAGCATTCAATTTGTGGTTGCGAACTTCGATGAGAATCTGTTGACATGTGTATTTATATTTAATAACACCATGCCATGCAGTCATAACGAAGTACATGTACAAATCAATTTTCGAATAATAGTTGTGATTAGTTGATACTGGCTTTGACAGGGCAATCCAAAGTTAGCAATATACTGACGTCAATGTTCAATACATTTCGCGGTACATTTCAAACAGTGATCAGTCAGGTGACTTGCTGCATCTCCATTCTTGATAGAGGCGGGTGGGGCACATTGAACATGTTTTTGATCTTTTCTCAACAGTTTGAATATACTAAATCAAATGAACCAAAATCAAACTCGGATGAAAGGTTGAGGGTATCCTTAGTAATCTCTGAGTTGTTGGACGTTTTTGTGACATTTAATCTCCTCACAATTTTAATTTTAAAATTTCTACCAAACTGGTTCAATGTGCCCCACGCATGGGGCACATTGAACCACCCACTGGGGTGGCTACTTTGCGATGTTCATCAAATCTCAAACGAAAAGGGCGTGAAGATCATCTATGTAACTATTAGAACTAAAATGACAAATAAGCGGATAAACAACAACTAATATTGCGATTATTATGATTAAGAAGTTACTACAAAGAAAACAATTAGTTAGCGTGTATTATTATTATTCTTGTTTCGAAATAAGTAACATAATTTTATCTTACTTTAATTTGCGAATTTAACGTCAAGTTTATATTTACGAATACGATAATTAATTTTGCGAGAAAAACTATCACTAATAAAATCAATATTTAGAACAACTTTATTTTCATTAAAATAGTTTTTGATTTACGCGAGCGTTTGTTAATAACGAAATCTCTATCAGAGCGACCATCACACTTGAGACGAGATTTGGTTTTGTTTCCAGCTTCGATGCCAAGAGAGTTAGAGCTGTACTTCTTTTATCGATGCTGTCAAAGGTGTTGAGAGTGAAGTTTCTCTTTACATAACTGGAGACCCAACTATCTTTAGTAAAGGACGGGTACAACTTGACACGATTTCATTTTGATAATGGCAAAAATTAATTTTGCTTAACCCATAGTGAAATCTTTAATAGTTCAAGTAGTTATTTTCAGGGATATCGGTCGCAAACTTAGTATCCTTATTGAGTGAGTTTAACACTTTTTAGCTTTTAACTCAGTAAATAAAGATGAAGTTTAATAAAGTTTATAGATATAAATAATAATATACAATGAGAAAAGTTAATCCTTTTTATAAATAAGTCTATTAATAATAACTTTTTCTTCTAATTTATGTCATTTTTTTATTCTCAAGAATGAGCGATCAATAATCAATGATGTCAAGCAATAATCAACCATTGAAGCGATAGTAAGTATTCGTGTTCGAAATAGGTTATAAAACTTCTATGTGAAAGTGAAAATACCGCAGTGGGGCCTGCACTATCGTCTCTTGGACTGTGAACCAAGGCTAAACGTTTCGGATGATTTACTGAATGACAAAGACTTTTGAATTGTGTAGTCGCAATCTTCATCTATCTAAAATTGGTTTAGTGACAACACAACGATGATAAAAACCTTTCGCTTTGGCTTGAACACGGACAATAAAACAAAAGACCTTAAAATTGGACATTTATATGAGGACATTTTGATTTAATCTCAGTCAGATTCATTGTCTTATCCACATATCCGTAGTCCGTGCTCGTATCAACGCATAGGGATACTTTTCTCTCTTATTATATTCAAACATGATTTCTGAACAGGAAAGGACAGTGTAGGAATATTGCCATGTTAGATATGGGCATTTTCACGCGAGATCGTAATGTATTAAACGAATATATGTACATGTATATGGCAAGGTCATCGTTCGAATTTTTGTAGGCGTTCTCCTATGAGATAATCATCAGTTACCTAATAAATTTCCATTGCAACAAATAAGCCTGTGAATAACTGAATTAAAGGAACTTATGATTAACTGAGAAACAGAACGTCCACGCAATTTGAACATAGATTGTGAACTTGTCATTTGTAGGTCGTAACTGAAACGTATGTTACTGCAACGTACATGTACAATTACGAAATTGAGTACAATGGTAAATTTTATATTCAAACGCAGGGCTGTCCCATGGATGCACATTATGCTCCTCTTTTCGCGATTATTTTATGAACGATATTGAGACGGAAGTTCTTTACAAATTGAAGCAGGACCATAAAATTGAACCACTCATTTTCAAGCGTTATATTGACGATGTAATCATGGGTCCGTTTGATCATGACATGGAAATATTTAAGATGATCAGAAATGTTTTTAATTCCATCAATGGGAGCATTCAGTTTACTTTAGATGTTCCTAATAGCGAAACCAAATTGAATTTTTTGGACATTTCTGTATTCGTAAAAAATGAATGCAGCCACTATAAAATTCAACAATCAACTTTATCAAAATGGTTACAAAAAAACTAAAGTATGACAACAAAAGAAAATTACAAAATAAGCCAGACTTAAAAAATTTCGTTATTTGGAAATGTAATTTCCTCAATGATACATGCAACAGAAAGTTGACGGCTTTAGTTAAAAAAATACGATCTTCCCATAAAATTAGTTAACAAACATGGCAGGTACTTAAAGCAGTTTATTAATCAACCTGTAAATAGAGACAATAAACATCAGAATTGTGATATCTGCGACAAATTACCAGATCAGCAAAGCTGCAGTGACAAGTTCACAGTGTATAAATTTACTTGTATTCTTTGCCATAAATTTTACATTGGTCAAACTGCCCGTCCTTTTTATCAGAGATACAATAATAAACGTTGCTTAGTTACCAATAACAACAATAGCGCGCTGTCAGACCACGCGAGACATGAACACGAAAACAGTTTGACTATTCATGACTTTACCATAGAATTCTTGAACAAATTTCAGAGTCCTGTAGAGGCAAGAATCGCCGAAGCCAAGTACATTCAACAACAGTGTCCGTCTCTCAATAGGAGAGAGAAGCTCACCAGTGGTAGCCGATCTCTCAACCTATATTATGCCACCGCACCATCGCGGTTTAGGCCTACTCCTTGCTGGACCCGAGGATGCTGCTGCGCAGCGAAATCTCGTCCGCCTGTATATATTTTTAGCTTGTACATAATCCTTTTATTTTACTAATGCGGATTAAACTACTTGGAAGTGCCTTTTGCTTTACGGACTTCATAGCCACGTTTATTATGAATCGCCCGTATACCGCAATCAACTATGTGCTATGAGTTGTCTAAAAATTTCCCACGAATAAAGCCCACAAAAATCATGGTTAAAATTGTGGATAAATAGGAAGATTCATTTATGATATTGTTGCATTCATGCGCTTTTCTCTTTTCCCTATCTAGTACACATTGTTGCCATCATCCGATAACTGTATTAACATTTTCTGCATAACCAAGATTTGTGTAAACAGTAAATCTACGAAATATGACTGCGTAGGAAATATCAAATAATTCATGATTACCCGAGCAGCTATTATGGAACACTTAGTATAGTCTCCCCATTTCAGGATGAAGAATATGAAAGGAAGAAAATATCTGGAAGCCGATATGGACCACAAATAGTTATGGACCGCAAACAGCTGATGATTGTCTTCCGTAATCCGACCGTCATTTTTGAATCAACACCCGTGGAGTTCACCGTAGCTGTTGTATGCAGCGCGATCATTTGTTTACTACCTCCTCGATTTGACTTATCCTTCCTCATTTGGTCAAATGCTTGGCCTACTACAAGGACAAATTCTGAAAACACCTTTCCCTTTGAAAAATAAGCGTTCCCAAAGTCTTTCATCGTTAATGGGAAATTTAAAATAGTTGTATGTTCTGGATTTGTATATGACTGGTCTTCATGCATTTCTATGTTATAGCAGGTTTCTGAAGATATATTTCATTTTTTCGTAGATTTATTTTATGAATTGATTTATTTTCAGATGTATAGCCAATTTCAGGTTTTTGTAGATTTGTTTTATGAATTGATATATTTTCAGATGTATAGCCTATTTCGGATTTTTGTAGATTTGTTTTATGAATTGATACATTTTCAGATGTATAGCCTATTTCAGATTTTTGTAGATTTGTTTCATGAATTGATACATTTTTGTAATTCCTAAGAATATTCCTAATTTTATACAGTCTGATTCTTTTTGTAACCTCACTATTTTCTAACGGGTTTGTAGAGGAATTTTGCCGTTAGGTGAAACCATGGATGATAACGCTATTATGACGGTATTCTAACGGCAGAGTTGAGAGTTGTGCGTTTCAGCTGGCATTTCAAGCGTTATTATTTGAAAACTAACGCCAGTTCTTATCTATAAAAACCGTTATTGATGCATAAGTAACAGATATCTAACGCTGAATCCGATGTTATATTACGTATAATAACACTAAAACATGTGTTAGATTAGCATTAGCTCTTAATAACTAATTGATACATAGCTCAATATATGCCGTTATTACACAAGAAAACCCGTCGAATCAGCCGTTATCGGTGCGCAACTAAAGCGTTAGTGAAAAAACGTTATTCATTTTGAGAGTGCAGATCTACACTTAGTAAGAAATTTACACGACAGACTTTTATGCATGTTATCGAAATCAGGGATGATTGAGCATTTACTTTCTTGGCTACAAACATGGACAGCTGGAAATCTATGGACTGATCGCAGATATCCAGGCAGTACCACTGGAGGTCTGCTATACCAAAAATCAAGTAGTCAGAAACAATTCTACTTTATCAAACATTATCAAGGATAGATGTACAAAGACAGTAGAAAAATACCACGCAGCTTTTTTTATTTTGCAGTGATTTTCCTCTTTTATGCTAGATTCCGAAGATTCCATGGAGAGGTTCCTTGCTACGCAGTAAAAAAACAGACGAAAACTCTCACGAGTGTCATAGCCCTTACAACATACAGTATTCCCTGAAGTTAGTTCATTTATCGATTCGTCAGAAATACATTCGCTTTAGAAATTTCACAAAAATACATCTCGATGCATATCGAGGGCCAAAATCTCAGAGAGCAGCATTTGGTTACTTTTCATTTCAGCAAAAATTAGACCAATATTTCAAAGAAATGCAATACAAAAATGACTCGGATGACGCAATCCTCCGCTGCTGACTGCATTATGATACTGTGTAGCAGTTTTATCTACAGCATCAAACAGTGCAGAATGGAGCTTCAGAATCAGAAACAAGAAGGCGATTGTATTCTGCGAATTGCTTACCGACACTTCTTGCAACATAATCCGGAATACAATATAGAATACGTTTTCTGCTTGAATCAATAGGCCTATATGCATCGGGCTCTTCATTTAATTCAGATATCATCATATTCGACACTTGATTTATGTCTTCGGCACGTGGAGGTGATTTAACATCGAGACATTCATGCATCTGGTCAAAAATTAAATTCGAGTACTTCTTCAAAGAAACAACTTTAATTGGTTTCTTATTTTGCAATTTTTGATCGAGTGACTGCTCTATGACAAAATTCAACACTACGATGTTTGTCAGAATCAGGATCAGATCAACACAAATATTCTGTCATTGTCCACACAACTATTTCAATAAACGATTGGGGATTACTGTAATTCCAAATGAGTGGCTTGAGGAATGCCTTCTGATTGACAACCTGAGAAAAGAGCGGTACCTTGTCCGATGAAGAAAAGTGAAAATTCGCTCTTCTTTGCGATGGCTTCCATTCAGGCAACGTGCATCTCATCGGTGATAGTGATAGAACCAAGAAGTTTTGATATCTTTTCTACGGCGATTGTGTAAGTCATATCAGCATCTGATATAGTGGATAAAACCCACCAGGATCTCAGTAGATGACTTTGAGAGATTCAACATCAAGTCAGATGTTAACGAAGTACCGTCATCCTTCAGGAATGATTTAGCCAGTTCTTCGCTAGCATGCATAGCTGCTACCCTATGCTTCTCAGGTGTAAGTGGATTATCTCCACGATGCGCTCTAGCCTATAGGAAGCAAGGTTTTTAGGAGAGTTGAGAACACTGATGGAACAGCACCGGATTTCAGTAGTCTCCGTTTTGAGGTTGAGTCTTTCTCAGAATTTCGCGACATATTAGAGTTATTTCTCTGCTTTATAAAATCACCATCAACGAAATGATTGGTGTATAGCTGATTGAGGAAAATCGTTCCGATTTTTGCGACACAACCAATTCTATAAAATGCATGGATCTTTCGGAATTCGATGGAAAACAATTGCACTGTCAGTCGAATTCCATGAGGCAGAGCCACCATCACCATGGAAGTGGATAATAGTACACTAGAATGGAAGTTTGATATCTTGCCTATGTACGTGTACAATGATGGCTCATGGAAAAATCTATGGTTTGTAGATCAGATTCGATCTAAAAGATTGTATCATAGTCAAACTATTTGCCAAGTTGGTTGTGGAAGTTGTTGATACCTAATTACACGATTTTCATGAAGGGAATTGCAAGTGAGATGTGAAATAGCCTACTATTCCATGGATTAATATAGTGTGTCTATTTGTAGCAGTTCACTGACAACATGAATTTTCCGATGTTTCAATATTTAAGAATGCGAATTAAAAATTTGGTCTCACAAATGTTTCATAATTGAAAGTTGGTCGGTGTTCTGTTTGTAAGAACATCTGAAGATTGACCGATAGAAAGTCTAATTATTGAATAATTTTCCTTCTTCAAGTGGCTAAGAAACCTGGCGCCTTGCTTTTGTTCTGGAATAAATCACATTGAAAGTTTCTTTGTACCGACAATCATTTCACAAATAAATGAAATCTCGCTGGAAACTTTTCAATTAATCATTGAATGACAACCATGTTGATATTTTGGAAGCTGATATTCGAATGCATGTAGAGATTTTAAAAAAGATCTATTCAAATTTAGTGAACATTGGAACCCTTTAAAGTAAAATTGAATGCTCTAAGATTTCTTGGCCTCTGATATTCAGAGCTGGAGTACTGCATGTTCTGGTTGAGAATCGACATTACAAGTTAATATGCATCAGAGTCTGATGTATGACTATTGATAGATTATCGGAGCGAATATTGTCGAAAATATGATTGGACCATACAGTAACGTTTAAAAGGAATTTCCTTCTATTGTCATCCTGTCGGCGCAGAATCATTTTGTAAATTCACTATTGCTTTTGATGTACATGGTCTTTGGACAAGGGCCAACAATCAGATGAAATCAATCGGCGCTTTGATAAATATAAATGCCAATCAAAAAAAACATGGAAGCCAGATCGCACAAGTATAGCATTTTGCCCCAACTAAGTTTCCCCGGTCGTAGTGGCCATAGTTTTCTTACATGCAATTTCCATTTCTAGGACATTTCTATGGCTATTGTTAATTTCTAATGACCATCACAGCCCACTGCTACGGTCACTTGTCAATCAAATATCTGCGATATTCTGCTGATTGTGCTTGTTATCAAAGCAATGATTCTGATATTAAAAATTTCACAGCAAAATTTGTCTATGGATTTCTTATGTTTTGATCATATATTTTTTGACATAGCATTATAGCCGAGGACTGGTTATCGGTCACTCCTAGTTCCAGGAACTCTTCGTCAACGACCCTTTGAACCAAATGATAGTTCAAATAGTTGGTCAAGCTGCGTTTGGGGCTTCCCAAATTACTGAGGAGAACTTGACGTTGGTCCAATGTGTCCCAGTGAAAAAGCAATGACAGATTTGGTGTATCACATGGATTAACCTGCAAACGCGCGTGATCTGTACCTGACATTGTTCGGCTTGTCATAATGATATCCGGAATATATAACATTTAAGGTCGTGTTGTCGTCAAGCATACTCACTGAATCCCCGGTCTAAGAACAAGGTGCTGGGCTTGATGACTCACGGAAATCTACTCCGTCCTGCAGCCATATTGGGTGCCGAATCCTGGATCTCTCGGACAGGCTGCTGCACTTGACATCACCAATGTACACTCGACTGAAGACCCTCTATTCATCGCTGACTCGAGAAGCGAGTACGAATGGAGGGGGGTGATGTCTGTCTCGATGCGGCCTCAAATAAGAAAACAGTGATGAAAATGAAACCAACAAATGATGACGAATTGGGGTTGGCGTATGTATCCCAATGGCAGTGGACGAGTTGTTAACGGAAAAATCCTTGGTCCAGAAGGCAGCTCTCAGCGGCTATATGCGAAAGGATTGACGCGACCATAAACAGCAATTCTCAAGTAATAATGGATAGACACCACAGGTGCGATGAGAGAGCTTCCAGCGACTGGGCGTTGCTTTAGCCAGGGCCAATGCTCGAGCTCTCCTCTTCACGGTGTATGGAGACATAGCAGCTTAAGTTATTTGGTATTGAGATCTGACTTTGAACTAATCGATCGCGGGGGGGTGGGGGTGTGGGGTGGTTGGTGGTGTGTGTGGGGTGGGTGCGGTGGGGGGTTGAGAAACTCAATTTCTTTTTAGTACTTATAGCCATAGAAAATTAACTGTGATAGTCTATGAACTTGTATGATTTTGGATTATTACATAGACTTCCTATAACATAAAGTGACTATATATATAGATAGTCCATTGGATTATTAGCAGTCTGCTATGTCTTTGAGATTCTTACAACTTGTGAAAGATGGTCTAGTTGTAGCATGACAATTCGATAGATCTCTCAATATAAATTTATAGTGTGAAAGCTATGTAAAATTACTCATTGCCACGATCCATAGACCCTTCAGTGGGTGTATTGGAAAGATTTGATAAATATTGCCATTATTTAGCGATACAGATCCAGATGAATAGCATTCTAGCATGAGACTAATAGAATTAGCGCGAAGTGGAGCGAGGCGTTAATCGAGAAGTTTCTTGATTATCTGTGGCCAATATTGAGTTGACAAATCAACAAAAACAAAGGAGAGTTTGCATACATGAACGAAGTGTAAATCCGAGTCCAACAATCGTAACCCATGGAGTGGATACTTCGTTAGCAACTTAACCGTTTGTGAAGAGATACATAATGGTTTTTGAGAATGTTAGTTATCACATACTAAGCCGACCAGTTGCAGATCAGTAAAAAATTGATTATCAGAATGCTTGTTCCACTTAAGAATTTCATTCTGAGAATTGTTACACCAAGAAGTAGATACTTGTGTTAGCAAGC